>APFE031086937.1:43735-103723 GCA_000404065.3 Pinus taeda
AGCAAAAGTTTCCTCATCTCATGGAGGAACTCAACGCAATGGGGACCATTGCTTCCTAAGGGGGGAGGAATGATCCAGGTGGATATGGGTGGCCACCTGCCAAGTCCACCTAGACCTCCACCTCAACATTTTCAGTTTCCTTAATTATAGCGCAGTTTACTATTTTTAGCAGTTTTTCGGGTCCTGAACTTCTGGAGCCGTTTTGAGGCCCTAAACGACGTTTTTTGGGAAATATAGCTCCGCGATATTTTCGATAAAAAAATCATCTTTCTCGTCATATTCCTCGGAGAGATCTTTCCAACGGGCTATCATGTGCGTAAAACGGAGATCGTATGCCAAAGTTACGACCCTGGGAAGTTGATGTACCAATTTACCCAAACGGGGCCCATAGTTTGGCGTTTCATCTTCTAGGGTTAGGTTTTGGAATGTTAAGGGTTTTCCATTTTTTCTCAACAATAAATAGGCCTTCGAGCCTCATTGTAAGACGGTTCAGAGGCATGTAGCCACACATCTCTTCTCAGAGATAAGCTGCCATTGCCCTAGCTGGTTTATTTCCATTTCTGGTTGTAAGCATATTTCAGTATTTTCCATTAATGAAATGAAGTATTATTTCCGCTGCATCTTTGTGTATATGGTTATCTCTGTATTTTATTGCATTCCTATTTAAATCCGGATCACCCCTACTGTTGTGTTGGGGTCCCACGAAGTGATGTTTGGAAGTGCCAAGTTATGGAGGTAAAACTCTGACAGCTTGGCCTTATCTTCCGAGGAACTGGTGTTACATAAATCTGTGAATTGCTGGGGGTTCCGGATATGAGAGATACCCCTCTGCGCCAATGTATTAATTTGGAACTGTAGCCATTGGTCTCGGAGGTACAAGCCATAAGATTTAGCCGGCTGCCTACATTGGAGTGCTTCCATTGCCCAACTGGCCATACAGGCCAGTTGTGCCTCCTTTTCTTGCACCTGTTGCCTTAGTGATTGTACCTCAATATCTGCCTGCAGTTCCCTTTCCTATAGCTGCTGGTTGAATTCCTCAAGATCAACTTGCATCTCTTCTTCCCCTTGAGGCTCTGCTGAGGGATCCTTGGCTGCCATGCCCTTTTCTTTCCCTTGTTCCTGCAGCTGGAGCTGTTGCCTGAGAAGCTCATTTTCTTCTCACAATTTGGCTTGTTGGGAGCTTTCCACATGCCTTACTCTTGCCAGCTCTCATTGTGCTTCCTTGAGCCTTTCCTCTAGAGGCCCAATATCCGCTACTCCCTTAGATTTAGCTATCCTCATCCACGAGTGGGTTCAGACACGTTCTTCTTCTAGTGCTAAAAACAGTGGCACTGTAAACTTTTGGGGAATAATTCTGCCTGCTTCCAAAAAGTTATAATAAGAGCCCAAGTTGGGCTGTGGGCTTGGCTCTACAATAACATCAGGTTTCTCCTCCTTTGGTGGTGACTCGGCTGCTCCCTCCTCCTTTGGTGGTGACTCAACTGCCTTCTCCTCCATCTGCTCAATTTCCTTGAGCCTAGCCAGAGTTTCCTGTAGAATGGCCTCAGCATCCTGTAGAGAGGCTTGTGAGCTCATTTTTTTCACTCTGTCCTTCCATGAAGATGTTTTCGGGCTTCCCCTCTCATAAGTGATGGAGGCTTTGGAGGGGGACTTATCCCTTGGCGTGGTAGGAGCATCCACAATAATGATAGGTTCTTTGGATGGAGGTTGGGGTCTGCCGGTCTTAATTCTCACACTCTTTCTTGCTTTGAAATACAAAGGAGTCTCCCTTTTTCGTTTTCCTTTTGGCTTGGGAGGAGTACTTAGGGTGGCCAGCACAGCTGCTGCCTCCCTAGCTAGGACTTCAGTTGATTTCTCCTGTTGTTGTTCTTCTTTCGGACTTCCTGTAGAAAGTCCCGTAGTGGTTGCTTTCTGGCTTCCTGTAGAAGCCATTTTCAATTTTCCTGTGGAGGGACCTTGCTGTTTCCATGAAGGAATTCTTCACTCCCTCCTTGTAGGACCACTCTACTACTCCCCTGTAGGAGCACTTTGTTTCTTCCCTGTAGGAGCACTCTGTTGCTTCCCTGTAGGAGCACTTTGTTGCTTTCCTGTAGGGGTACTTTGTTGTTTTCCTGTAGGAATCGAGGGCACAGTTTTAACCTGCTTGGTTGCGGGAAATTTTTCTTTCATCCCAGCGAGGTAGCCTTAGGGGTGTCCTTACTGTCCTGGACTTTCTCAGTCCGCTCTGTAGTCTCTTTTCTCTGGGCGTTGGGGCAATCCCAGCATCCCCTGTTTTGGCAGCTTGCTTTACTGGTGTTCCTTTTGCTCCTTCTTGGGGGTTTTGCCCTTGGTGTCCTGTCTTTTGGTCTTCTTCTCGGCCTGCGTAGGCTCCTTCTCTTCACTGTTAGAGGAAGTAAGCTCCTCAGCTAAAACTCGGATGTCATCATCCTTTGTCATATTCCGGAAAATCTCCCATGAGAGAGGGACGGTGAAAGCGTGGAGTGCATCTTCCACAAGGAGCTTTATAAGCCCATGATGTGCTAGCTGGTCCGGTGTCCCTTCTTGGAGCTTGGTGGCACATTCAGTCATGGACTGCAAAAGGAAGTATGGAATGCTCAATTTCTGCTCCGAGGGGAGGTCCATGTGGTGCCTGAGTTCTGTGAGCAGCCGAAAGTGATAACCATATATGATACTAAACCGCCCCTCGCAAGTGATATACTTCATAATTTGGAGGTTGGCTTCACTCCAGAGTGGCTGCAGGCTAGTCCTCCTCACTCCGTTTTTATCCTCTGAGAATTGTTCTTCAGGCAAGAAGAATTCTTCTTTAGCCTTCTTACCCAGCTTCCTTTCCTCCATATCCCACGGAATTCCCATTGGAAGATCAGTCACCCTGCTGATGCGCTGCGGTGTGAGTCTGAGGGATAATCCTCTGAAATTGACGATGGCCAATGTTTTTGACTTCGGCTCCAGGGACCGGAGGAATTCTTATGTAATTTCATCATCGTGCCCCTGGAGCTTGTCACAAAATGACATCCACTGTGCGCGGGAGAACAGTTCTACCACCTCAGGGGTTTCCCGTAACTTCTTTGAGTCTGATGGTTCTTTACGAATGAACCCGCCCGGCATGATCAAATTCTGTGTTTGCACTCTCAGACTGAGAATTCTGAGTGGATTCTTTCCTTAGAGCAGAAAAAAAAAGACCTTTGGTCGATTTCCCTGCTGGCTTCGTCTGCTCAGATGTACAGAGGAAGGATTTTGAGAATTTCCACCCGGAGCGCAGAGCCCGTCTCCGTTATACACGCAGTGGCAAAAAAAAAATTGCAATTTTGACAGTGTTTCAGCAGGGTATCACCTTCGACAGAAAGGAATTTCCATTTATGCGTGAAGAAAGTTCTCATGCAGATGACTACGACGATTCTAGCAGCGACGCATACATCAAACTAGACAGAATTACACTTGAATTTCCCTACCCCTTTCTACGTCGATTGCACCACCTTTGAAAGGAAATTTTCTTTGCATGAGGGGGTTAAATTCTCCCTACCTCTGAAATTCGCCACCTCGACGTGAACAATCCACACTGTTGCGGATGTCGCGTTTCCTGTAGTGCAGTTTCCTGTAGGAGTTCGTTTTTGGCTTCCAAAGGAGTTTACGGCAGCGCAAGACCAGTCTGAGCGGCAGCAGGATGCTTGAATCAGGTGGAAGACTTTGGGTTAATCACTTGCAGAGGAAGAGGACGCATATTCGGCTGGGAAACGGTTGTTTCATAAATGATTGCAGTTCGTCATAAAAATCCACCGGCCGATTTTGAATTGCTGTGAAATCCATGGCGCGGGGTTGAGCTGTCCCTGATTGTCTGTTGGCTGACGTCATCATAATCATATCCCAGCGTGCCCCTAACCGCCAAATTCTCCCCACTAGAGTGACCGCCGCCAATCTTGTCATACTTCCGATTCTTCCCGACTGGACCTTTCCCACGTGTCGATTGTTCATCCTTCCTGAACAATCGATCCAGTTCGGATCCTACGAGGCCGCCTGACGGGCTGTGGTGGCCAGTTGAGCGGCAACCCCTTGTTCAATCTGCCCATTTCCAAACTTGTGCATATTCAGAGTATAGTTTATGCTATGGGACGAAATAAGGTTAGTTACTTACCTGTGCGGCCATGGATGTGATTTCTTCCAGGGTTCAAGACGATGGATGTCGATCTGCGTGTTGTTGCTCTGTGGTTAGGTGCTGGAGCTTCTCTGTATTGGTTGCTGCTGGCTGGGAGTCTCGGAGACCCGTTCCTTTGGTGGAGAATGTGGCGTGCATCGATCCTGTGAACTGCTGGTGTCTTCGTGGCAGGTACTCCAGCTGGATCAGCTGCTACAGGATTCCTGCAGGACATCCTGTAGTTGTTTCTCCCCCTGTGGTGCATGCTGAAATAATTAGATTTTTATTGAACAGGTGAAAGGTCCTGAGGTCGCCTAACAGGTGAGCGGTCGAGCCTCAGGAGACCTTGTTTCTGAATTCGAAAAGAAATCCAATTTCCCTTATTTGAAAAACAGAGCTTTCTTTGCATGTGCAGGTATGCTTGCTCAGATTGGAGTTGTGATGGCGACAAGAGGTGGAGTGAGTGGGGAATGATAGAGAAGGGTGGTTGCATGTCCCCTTAGTCAACTTGAAGCTCCACGTTTCTCCTTGTATTTGATTCTGGCCCACTCAAACGTTCTACAGGAAGTTTCCTGTAGAAATACAGAACTTCCTGTAGAAAGTCCTGTAGCTTCCTGTAGAAGGCCAAACCACAATCCGATTGCACCCAAACTTTGCAAAAATGAGTGTCCATGGTGGATGTGCATGAGAGGCTGTCTGGTAGCTTGATAGGAACCCATGTCTGTGAGTTGACAGTCCTCCTTTGGTGCACTGTATACCTACAAAAATTCAAAGATCAACTGTTTTTTTCTTGTTCCTTTTTTTTCATCTTTTTCTCTTCCTTTTTTTTCTTTTTTTCTTCTCTTTTTTTTTTTTTTTTTTTTTTAAGAGACAACAGGGGTGCCTCAATGAGGATTTCACCCCTACCGCCTACCCTGGGCGCCTTGAAAAGGTTTTCACCCCAGGATCTTTTATTTCCATTCTCTTTTTTTTTGAAAGATAGCAGGAGCGCCTCAATGAGGTTTTCACTCCTACTATCTGCCTTGGGCGCCTAAGAAAGGTTTTCACCCAAGGATATTTTTTCCTTTTTTTCTCTTTTTTCTTTTTTCTTTTTTTTCAGAATATGAAATGAGGCTCAGGGTGTGCCCAAAACAGAGGCAGAACCCTTCTTTATGACCAGCACTGATTTTTCCATAGTTTTGACGAACTCTTGCCTTGACAGAGGCTTCCTGTAGATCTTGATTCGATGTCCATTGACAAGCATGGGAATGGCTTCTTCATCAATAATTCGGATAAGAACAGAGCCATTATCATTACACTTTTCTACTACATATGGTCCCAGCCACCTCGTTCTCAGTTTTCCCTTGAAATCCTTATGTCTAGAATCATATAGCAGTGCCCAATCTCCCGGCTGGAATTGTTTGTCATTGAGGTGCCGGTCATGCCACACCTTCCTCTGAAGTTGAATCACTTCTGAGTGGAGGAGGGCCTGCATTCGAAGTTCATCTAACCCATTTAGCTGCATTAACCTTTCTTGTTGACCATGACTGAGGTCTAGGTCCAGCTGAGCTGCCATCCTCAAGGTGTTGTACTCAAACTCAATTGAAAGCAAAGCTTTCTTTCCATAGACCAACTCATAGGGTGTGAAACTGGTGGTGGTCTTCCAAGTGGTGTTGTAGGCCCAGGCGGCCTCAACTAGGCGATCTGCCCAATCCTTTTTGCTGCTGCTCACCACCTTGGTCAAGATCCCCTCTAATGCTCTGTTGGTTACTTCCACTTGTCCATTCGCTTGAGGATGATATGGGGTGGAAGTCCTATGCTTGATTCTGTGATGAGCAAGGAGATCTTCAATCAAATTGGAGGTGAACTGGCTTCCTTGATCCGTGACTATCTCTCTTGGGTAGCCAAATTTGTAGAAATTTTTCTCTCTCAAGAACTCGACCACCTTTTCTTCTGTTGTTGCTTTGATTGCTTTGGTCTCTGCCCACTTTTTCAGATAATCTGTGCACACAATGATGTAAGACCTTTGCGTTGAAGGAGGGTTGATAGGGCCCACAAAGTCCATACCCCACTTCTCAAGTGCCTCAAGAGTCACCGGAGGTTGGAGAGGCATTTCATCCCTTGGGGTTGGTTTCCCCATCCTTTGGCATCGGTCACATTGGCTGATATATCTTCTGACATCTGCATGAAGAGTGGGCCAATAGTAGCCTGCCTGTAGAATCTTCAAGGCAGTCCTCTTGGCTGCAAAACGTCCTCCACAGGGTCCATCGTGACAAGTTAGGAGGATGTCAAAGACTTCCTCCTCCCTTACACAACGTCTTAAGATCTGATCAGGGCCAAGTTTGAACAAGTTTCCCCCGATCCAAGTAAATGAGGCACTTTTTCTCACGATCTTGCTCTTCTCCTTCGAGGATAGATGCGGAGGGAACTGTGCTAAGACCAGATAGTTTGTTATATCAGCAAACCACGGGGAGAGTACGGAGATGGAAAACAGATGCTCATCTGGCATCTGGTCATCCACGGTTCCTTCTTCACCTACAGGCAAATCCAATGTAGACAAGAAGTCAGCAACAACATTTTCTCTACCTGGTTTATCAACAATGGTCAAATCAAACTGCTGCAATAAAAGTAACCATCTAATAATACGAGCATTCACATCAGGCTTATTCATTAAATATCATATTGCAGCATGGTCAGTATGTACAAATGTTTGATAGCCAGTGATATAGTTTCGGAACTTGTTCAGGGCATGGACCACAGCCAGGAACTCTTTCTCACTTACCGTGTAATTCATTTCTGCCTTGGATAAGTTTTTACTGACAAAGTATATAGCATATGGGATTTTCTCTTCAAGTTTTCCTAGGGCTGCCCCTATGGCTTTGTTCGAGGCATCCGTGTGGATGTGGAAAGGTAGGGCCCAGTTTGGGCCTCTCAGAATGGGAGCAGACACCAACTTAGCCTTTAATTCATTCAGAGCCTTTTGGCAGTCATCCGACCATTTAAACTCAACATCTTTTGCTAAGAGACCAAACAAGGGCGAGGCCAGCTTACTAAAGTCTTTAATGAATCTACGGTAATATCCTGCTAAGCCTAAGAAACTCCGGACATCTCTCACCTTCTGAGGAGGTGGGACCCTTTTAATGATAGCAACTTTATTGCGATCCACCTGTAACCCTTGGTGAGAGATGGTATGGCCTAACACAGTCCCTTCAGTCATTAGGAACTCACATTTCTCTGGACTGAGGGACAGATTCATCTCGATGCACTTGCTTAAAAATTTTCCCAGGTTGGACAAGGCTTCCTGGAAGCTAGACCTGTAAGGAGTAAAGTCATCCATATAAATTTCTACCGAATCATGGACCAACTCTGCAAAGATGCTTAACACGGCCCTCTAGAACGTGGTAGGGGCATTACATAGCCCGAAGGGTAGGACACGGTAGGCAAAGGTACCCCATGGACAAGTGAAAGTGGTCTTATCCTGGTCTTTCGGGCTTATTTGAATCTGGTTGTACCCACTGAACCCATCTAGGAAGGAGAAAAATCTCTTTCCTACCAGACCATCCAGCACTTGATCTATGAAAGGTAAAGGGAAGTGATCTTTCTTGGTGGCTTTGTTCAACTCCCTGTAGTCCACACAAATTCTCCATTTCCCATTTTTCTTGGGCACCAACACTAGAGGGGAAACCCATTCGCTATCCGAGATGGGGGAGATGAATCCCGCATCCAACAGTTTTTGCACCTCTTCTTTAACAATGTCCTTAAGGGCTGGGTTCATCCTCCTCTGGGGTTGCTTAACTGGTTTACAGTCCTCCTTGATGTAAATATGATGAGTGCAGACTGAGGGATAGATTCCCTTCATTTCCTTGTAGCTCCAAGCAAAGGCCCCCAAATGGCAGGTCAGGAGACTGCACAGCTCCTTTTCCTGAGAGGGAGAGAGAGAGGAGCTTATCTTCAAGGTTTTCTCAGGGCCAAACTCCACATTTTTAACTCTGGTGTTGGTCGGATTAGTGGCACTTAGATCTACTAAGGCATTGGCCTGGGTGTCTTCCACTAACTCTTCCAAGGATAGCTCACTAGGGGGAGGATTTTGGATTAAGTTTTCGATCAAATCATCCTCGGTTGGAGGACCTCCCTTGGTGGCCTCTACTGTGCATAATGGTGCAGAGTAGACCTCATCCTCTTCTCCTTCTTCCAACCAGAGGGGTAAGTCATGTTCTATTGAAGGTTGGGAAGGAGGGTATAGGACCAGCTGCTTGGACATAGGCCCATTTTTTATGGTCATGCTTCCCGCTCAACAGCTGATATAAGCATCTGCAGTGGCCAGCCAAGGCCTTCCCAAAATGAGAGGATAACTTGTGAGTTTTGCCTTAGGCTGGAGGACCAAAAAGTCCGCAGGGTATTCCCATGAGTCTACAGAGACCAAGACATCCTCCACAATCCCTTCGGGAGTCACGGTGGAGCGATCTGCCAATTGCAGCACTGTCGAAGTCTTTCTTAGGGCACTCTAAAGATTGAGCTTAAGCATGGTGTCCCTAGTCATCACATTGATGGCAACCCCTAAATCAATCAGAGTGTGGGGTATGATGGTGCCATTGATGTGGACATCAACTACAGGGCTCCCAGGGTCCAAATACTTTCGACATATTACTTGCCCCAACATGAGGTCGGACAGTTGTCCTATGACATTGATAGTCGAGGCATCTTTCTTTCGCCTGCCTGGGTGCCTGAAACACTTCTCTTTAATCAATTTGTTGTAAATTGGTACATCTTTGATGGCCTGGAGAAGTGGAATTTTCACACACAACTACTTAAGTTCTCCCAGAAGCTCGTCCTCCTCTGGGTTGGGCTGTTTGGTTGCTGTGAGTTGCTCAGGAAAGGGTGGAATGGCTTGGGGTTCACTTTCCTGTTTCTCTTCCTCCTCCTCTAAGGGAGGAGGTTGGCGCTCTGGAAGGACTTTCCCAGATCGCAGGATGATCTCCTGGATCTCCACAACATAGGTAGGGCATGATGTCTCCCCAGTATATACCTGCTGGGCCTGTCTGTTGTTGGGGTTCGGGTTCGGTTGAGTAGGCATCTGCGGTTGTCTTGGAGGAGTAGGAGGTAATGGTTGGGATTGAGCTGGTGGTGGAGGCAGAATGGCGGGAGGAGTTTTGTATTGGGGCCTCCACCCTAGTTGAGGTGCATTCCACTGAGGTTGTGGCTGGGCATGAGAGTGAAACAAGTGAGAGGGAGGTTGAGTTTGGTATGGAGATGGATAAGACCATGGAGGAGGTGCAGACCAGGAAGGATGAGCAGGGGGGCCCCAAGAAGGCATATGGGTAGGTTGGTTGGGGTGGTAGTAAGCTTGGGATGACCCTTGCATTCCTTGCTAATAAGGTTTGGGTCCATGAGGCCTCCTTTGATTGAGGAAGTAGAGAGGTTCAGTAGCCACCTCGGTCCCTAAGTACATGGCTTTAAATCCAAGCAAGGTAGGGCATTGGTTGGTGGGGTGGTCTTCCTCACACACGAAACATACCTCTACTGAGTTTAATGGGCACTCATTCTTGGGGTGTTTCCTTGTGCATCTAGGACAAAAAATGGCCAAGGCCCTCTCAGCCTCTTCCTTCTTTTGCTAAATTCGGAAGGTATCAAGTTGCATGGCAATGGTCTATCTCATTTTGCTCTTAAGATCTTCCATCTGGTTAGCAAACTCATGCTTGGAGAGAGAGGTGTTAGTTGAGAGATGACTCCCCCTACCTTTCTTCCGGGCTGCCCTAGAATGGTTTCTAATCACGGTATTTATGTCCTCATAAGGTAGTTGGTAGATATCTCCTCCAGCCAGCAGGTTAAGGGTGTCCAAAAGGTCTTCAGGGACTCCTCGGAGCAGAACCAACTTCAGAGATTCCGGGTCAAGTGGCACCTGGTTGTTTTTACTGAGTTGAACCTTTCCTCTAGTCTTTCAAATATTCGTCATGCCCTGTTCATTCGAATGATTTCCCCTTAGTTCCTTGGACCTACAGTAGTCTCTGTACTTGTGTTGAAGGCTTGTTCATTTGAGCCAAGTGGTGATACTGTTTCCAGGTAACCCCATGAACCAGCGTAATGCTGCATCCTTGAGGGTAGAGGGAAAGAGTTTCAGCTTTTGCTCATCCTCAGCATAGTCATAAGTTCTACAAAGGACAACAAACTCAAACAAGAAGGTATCAGGGTTCTCAGAAGTCAGACCATGGAAATGAGGTAGCGCGGAGGGACTTATGTTTTTCATCTTCATGTCTCCATTGGTCTCTCGAATGGGAAAGGCACCATCTATTCTCTCATCTTCTCTTCTCCCATTTCGGTTTTCAGCCATGGCTGCAGACGGAATGGTTTCTAACTCTTCTTCCGCTATAGGATCTTCGTATATCTCAGGAGGTTCACCTATAGGTTCTTCTGGCTCACTGTCACTAGAGAAGAGAGAAAGTTGACTCAGTGATGTAGTGGGGGTGTTGGGTAAGAATTTTCTGGTCTTATCTCTGTTCCTACGAGGCATGAAATGGAAAGACTTTTTCTTGCTTTTGTATTTTTATTTTGTACCTGCAAAACTAAGAGAGGTTGAACTGCAGCTAACTATCTTACTGAAAGGAAAATGCAGAATTGAAATGCTAATCTATGAGAGAAGAATTGAAATTCTAATCTATGCTTGCAGAATTGAAACTGCGGAATTTGAAGGCTAATCTAGGAAAGCAAGAAATTTCTACTCTACCTTTGCAGGAATGAAATTGCAGAATGGAAATGAAATAAACTACTTAGCAGAAGTTTGTAGTGGAAAATAGAAGAATAGCAAAAATCACCAATACTCTGACGCTTCCCCAGCAACCGCGCTAAAAAGATGGTGGGCTCCAGTATTGCAGCAATAATGCTGCAACTCCTGGGACTCCCTTCTTTACTTTTATCAACCTAGTTGTTCGTAACAAACTTGGAAGCGACGGTGCTGTATGCACAAGTACTAGCTCTTGTCGCAGCTGTCACTTGGTCAGCTGGCACAAGTCTGCCAGGGCTTTAGCCAACTTCTATAAGCTCTTAGATGAAGCTTGTAAATGATGGATGAAAGCTAACTCAAAGGGGAGCTAATCTACTTGCGGAAAGAAACTAAAAGCAAAAGAGGAATGCAAACCCTAGCAAACCCTAATTCTACCAGCTAGTTCTATTGATGCAATAATGAGAATATAGACTGTTGAATGAGATGCCATTGACTTCAAAAAAGGGAAAATGCACATTTCTTAGTCTACTTTTGTTCTAGAAAGTATCTTTTTGTATTTTTTTGATTAAGTGTCGATTTTCACATGCATGTACTTGAATTGTGCTTCACTATGCAGGAGTGGACCAAGGAAGAGGAATTCTTGGAAGTAGTTGGAGAGGCTCAGAGAGGGTCTAAGGGGTCCCTAACACTCTTCCCCAGAGTCTCACAAGGTTTGGCTATCAGAAAACCTCACTTGTGAGCTTCTACAGGAAGTCTGCAGGGATTCCACAGGAAACTTCAGAATTTCTACAGGAAACTTCATAATTTCTACAGGAAACTTGGAAGTCGGTTTTTAGGAGGTGGATGAGTGAGGGAAGGTGCATGGATGGATCTAGAGGTAGGATAGGGGTCTAAACATGGCCTAAGGACTGGTGGGAGGTTTGGTGGAAGGCTGACTTGGCTCGAAGATGACTAAGGCAATGATGAGCAAGAAGGTAAGGTTTTGTAGACACAAAGGATAGATGGGAAAAAGGGAAGCTTAGCTATGAGACAGAACAGGAGGCTTAGATGATGCTTTGGGAGGATGGATGAAGGAGGAGGATACCCTGCACAGTGGGCCTTGATCAATTCTACAAAAGCCTGCAAATGATCAAATCCTAAACTAATCTATTCTATCCATCAATCAACATAAATGAGCAGCAACTTTATTTGGGAAGAAAACCTTGTACACCATCTATGTAAGGAAACATTTCAGATGTCCAAACCCATGTCTGATCTCTGCAACTAAAACAAGCACACTAAAAGATTGCATAAGCAGAAAACTAATGTTTTTGTGAGGCAGCACTGTTTCCTCAATTCTAGCCCCAAATCCAATAAGGCCGAGGTGAAACCAGGAGTGTAGTTGTATCTTTTTCTTGGAGATTTTGCTGTTATTATTCTACCAAAACATCTAAACCAAAACCATTCGTAAACAGTGATCTATCCCAGCATCATTACACAATCTACTTAACAGCAAGGTGTGCAAATGCATAAAGGAGAAAAACAGTGATACGTAAAGAAACACAACGATACAGAAAGGAGGTCCTAGGCTCTCAGGTTGGGCCCAACCCTGAGAGCTTTGGCTCCTATGAAAAATTCAGGCTTGTTAGGAAACCAAACTGCTTCTCATTATTCAAAAAGAGTCATAACAGTTTTGCCAAAAATGGCTACAAAAATGAAATAGAGCTGCTGTAGCACTGGAGTACAAAGTACACAATAGGTTCAAAAGTCTTTTTACGAAGGCTGAGGCCTCAACATTTATAGATAATGAGGGAACTAGCTGGCCTCCTCAATCTGTGGAACTCGGCTGTCAAACTGTGAGTCAAACAACCCCTTTCTAAATGTTGATTGGCTGCCTTCTAGATTCGGCTCGGTGGTCTTTGGAGCTCGAAGCTGAAGATGAGAATCCCGAGGAAGGGTCATTGAATGCCGTAGACATTCCTCCTTCAAGTCCTAATTTCAGGCTTGGCTGCCTTATAGCTCATGATTGCTTTGACTTTGCTCCAATACGTCAAAAAAACCTGAAATAGACACATGTTAACCGTCTAGGAAAAGTAACTTCCCTTATTCGTACCAAAGACACAAACATACTAGAAATAATGCATAAACTATAGAAAATGATGGATTTGAACAAGGGCTGAACAATGAAAATGAGGCCAAATGAACCCAAATTGTTACCAATTTCGGGTCTCATCACCAAGTCCATATTTCCTTGTGCTCTTCCTCAAGGAATTAGACCCCTATTAATTAGGGAAATTCCCAATTAGAATTGCACAGTCCTTGTAGGCCCCTTCTCTGACTGCATGCACCACCTATATAAATTGGATAATTATACAACTGATAGTGCATTTCCCTTGAACTCCAATCTCAACTGGGTAACTTGAATTCTCTGCATGCATGAGTTAATTAAGGCTGGTTGATCAGTTAACTAGTTGAACACTGAAGTTGCACCCCACTGCTAGACCTCCTACTAGTTCCTCCAACAGTTGAACTAGTTTAACTAACATTAACTAAATTTAACTAAATTAAATTGTTACAACTGAAATTAACTCAACCTAGGCTCCTAAAATTTATGAATCATTGTACACAACTCAAGTTAATCCCTCAATTCGAATTAACTAAGGTAACTAAGTAATAACAACTCAGTTAACTCATTCAAGTTGTCTTGTGATGTGAAATTTCAATTTTCTCCTAATTTAATTCAAGGAAAAATTAAATTAGGAATTTATTATTGCATTTTCAACTCTCCCTCTCAACAAGAAATGGATTATCTACTATCTCGATCCTACCTCTATGGAACTCGAATTTACATATTGACAATGTATTTGTCAAAATATGTGCATCTTGTTCCTCTGTAGGAATGTACTCCAACAACATGATTCTCCTCTAAACACAATCTCATAGATGGTGATATTAGATGTTGATATGCTTGGATTCATCATGAAAAACTGGATTCTCAGAGAGTTTTATACAACTTTGGTTGTCACAGTAAATCATTGTAGGATCCATCATTTGACCAAATAACACAATAAGTATTTTTCTCATCTAGATAGCCTCACATGTTGCTTGGCTAGAATTCATGTACTCTGCCTATACTAAGCTAAGTGCAATAGATCACTACTTCCTGTTGTACCAAGAAATTGTTGCTGACCCAACACTGAAAATTCATCCTAATGTGCTCTTCCCTTCTGATGAACTACCTTCCCAATCTACATCTGTGAATCCTTACAACTTCACTCCCTCTGTCCTCTTGTACCGAAGGCCAAACTGAGTGGTTCATATGAGGTATCTCAACACCTGGTTGCCTTCCTATATAGTTTGGTTGGCTTAACCATAGCTTGACTAAGCTAGTTAACTGCATAATACATGTTTGGTCATGTGTTCACCAAATACATAAGTGAACCCAGAAGGTACCTATAGATGGTAGCCTCTACTACTTCACGTGAAGTAGCACCTTCCTTCCTCCAATTCCCTTCTAGAGGAGTCTATATGGGTTTGTTGATCTCCATGTGGAACTTATTAAGTATCTCGTTGGCATGCTTTCCCTAAGAGACAAAAAGTTACCCATCTCCTTGCCAGACTTCCATACTGAGGAAATAATGCATGAGCCCTGGGTCCTTCATCTTGAATTCTCTTCCAAAATCCTCTTTGCAAGACTTGATCAGCTTCTCATCACCGTTAAAGTTAAATCATCGACATATAATACTATAATCAATAATTTACTTTCAACAACAATATAGTAAAGGTTTGTATCAGCTTCACTTTTGGTGAAGCCCAACCCGGTGAGATAATTTTGCGATCCAAGTGTACGAAGCACGAGGTGCTTGTTTCAATCCATACAATGCCCATTAGAGTTTTCCCATATGCAACTTTCTATTGAAGGTCTCAACTCTTTCTGGTTTCTCAAAGTACACCTCCTCCTCAATTACTCCATTGAGGAATGTTGTCTTTGTTAGCACTCCATAAATTTCTCTAGGTTGAGGAGAGAAATCCGAGAGGTAACCACAAACCACTTGTAAACTAGAATCTATCCCTTCTAGATTTAGTGAGGGCTCTCTCTATAGGATTTTTTAATCAATTAATTGACTGAGTATTTCGGATTTTAGGATAGATTTTAAGAACAAAAAGAGAAGGATTTGTTTTTATAATTGGTGGCTGGTGTGAGGAAATTACATTATGCATGGGGTTTACTTTCAATAAATGTTTCAGTGAATAGGTAAAATAATGAAAAGTTCTTGTAACAGGAGTTAGATAGGTAGTCCTTCTGATGTTTTTTAACAGATTCTTTGTAGGAGGGTGAGTAGCATAATGGTGGACACATGAAACTCAAAGCATATAAATAAAGGATGAATTGTGCATATCATTTAAGAGGAAAAACATTTATTGTTTAGAAAACTAAAACAGAGCGTTGTAACAGTGAATTCTGAGATAATACTTTTTCTGTCTAAACAAGGAGATATGTACTCATGGCATAATAATTTCAACAAGAAAATGTACAACATACAAAAATACATCATCATAATGAATAACATAAGAATTCCTGCAACAAGTCCCTTTGGCCTTCTTTATTCACTGAAAATACTTGAAAAATACAGAATATAAGTCTTTTTTCTTCACACACGGACAAACCAACCCCTTCTAGATTGCCTTTCATAATATTAAATAGACTTACATCATAAAATATCCCATGACCAGATTCAATGTATGAGTTATCCATTTAGAAAATATGGAAACCCACAAAATAGAAACTTAATGTTTTTCATCAAAAATTAGACACAACAATAAAAATAGAACTTTTGGATAATCTCAAACTATCTTCCACCGTGCCCAAAATCCTGCTAAAAATGGCCAAAAATCCTCTGGATGCCTTGGTTCATTCATCTTCTACTTTATCATCCCCCTTCAAGCTTATTGAGTTTCTCTTCTTGAGCTTATTAGGTTCCTTTGCCTTTGGGATGAAAAAAGAAGAAACAACGACCCCTCTGTGTTGTGTTGCAACTGTGCGACAACCCCTTTCATCTTATAACATGTTCGCGCATTGTACTATCAGGGTGCTATATGCCCTATAATATAGCCATACTGTCTTTTGGGAGCCTTTTCCTCATCAGAACTTTTGACTTAAGTAACGTTACAACCACAACGAATTCTGATATTCCCTTGGCCCTTTTTGTCTTTAGCCTCTTCCTATATTTATTCACATAGGACCAAGGGTTGTGACCATGGTGCTAAGGTATTTAGGCTCCTTCCGGGGGATAATTTCCTTTATAAACTGCTTTAAGCCCTTAGTTCTTTAAAACTCTGAAGACTGTGTCCTAGTCCCAATATTAGAGCTCCCTCTGATCACAACTTTTTCAAGTGGCATATGTTACAAAATGCCGATATCCCTCAACTTGCAAACGTTGATCTCCTATCTGACCTCATCCTTTACCACATGTCACCTCATGAGTGTTGACATGTGTCACCCTTTTTTGGTCTCTTATGACCCCTAAAAATGCCAAATTTTCCTGCCACATGTCACCATATAACCACGTCATGATGATGTCAGAAACCACGTGGCACATTAGAACGAATCGGTGTTCACGACGCCTCCCTTATTGGAACCAATCACATTGAGCCATGTGTTCCTTATCGGAACCAATTATATTGTTCCATGCGTCCCACCAGAGAAGAGAGAAAATGCTTTTCCCTGCTCTATTTTGTGATGAAAATCCTTTGTAAATTCGTTTTGGCGTTCCCCGGTGGTTTAACACTATCGACCCATTTTCCTAGCAATTTAACACCATATCATAATATTCATATCGAACTTTTCTCCAATATGCCACCTCACCTTGTTTTCAATTCACTGATCTTCAAACACCAATATTATTTGTGCCTTGTGCCTCTGATCACCGAACACCAATATGCTCTGTCCCTTGTGCCTTCGATCATTGATCATCGATCTATTAATTGTCGATTATGTAGGTCCCACTAATATGCGATATCTCCCAACATGTGATTATTGATTTCCATGAACCTCCAATATGCTCTAGTTTGTGATTCGATCTCCAATGTGCAAGACCTATTGATTGTCGATATGTGATATGCCCTAGACCCCACTGATATGTGATTGTTGACTGCCCCGGACCATTCTATCATTGATCGCTCTGGTTCACTGATATACAATCGCTAACTGCCCCGGACCTCCAATATGGAAATATCGGAAATTCTCTAATGTTACACCGAGTTGACACGTAGTAGAAGGAAAATACCCAAAACATAGAATTTTTTCATGTTTTTCCCTTGTTTTTTGGTTTTAAGGAGAAAAACTTCAACTTGCTCTATATTTTCATCAGGAAGTCAGTTTGAAGAACCGGATATACTGTTGGAAAGATGCTTATGAGAAATTTCTAATGAAAACACCTGCAACATGATCTAAACTAGAAATAATATGCAAAAAAACTCTCAAACTTTCAGACTGGTTTGGTCAATGACCTTTTGACATGAAAACCTTTTAGGTTATGACACCTAGTGATTCATAGGTTAAATTGACCAAAATGAATAATAAGAGGCAAACATCACTGATTCCTATTAATGGACCCTAACATTGGCTCCATGGAGATGGTAGCCTCCTAGTGAGGTGCCAAGAACAAAACCATGGACTAGTAGCCTAACCATACCATTGGGCAATGGAGTCAAATACTAAAAAAAATAAAACTCGATTGACTAATTGATAACAAAGCTGAAAATGTTAAAATAAATAAGAAATTAGACAACACATCACCAAATTCTTAGGGCCTTCTCCACGGGCTTCAAATGTTGATGATGGCTATCCACACCTACTGAAAATATATATACTAGGTGATCTCTTCTCTCCAATATAGTTAGTTAAGAAAATGGCTACTTGACTGAGTTCTACTCACAGTTGCCTTGAGAAAACATAAGAAGAAAGAGAGTGGCAACTCAAAATTAAATTGATCTTGAAAAACAACATCAGTAAGTAATACAAGCTTCCACAAATTTTGCAACAAACTAACCATGGGATGACAAACCTCTTCTTTCAATGCCTTCAGGAGGCCAACAAAAAAATATTCAAAAACATAATTGATTACCTTCACTTGATGATTAGTAAGAGGAATCTGTTCTAGAGAAATGGGAGCACTCAGTTCATTAACATTGCCCTCTTTAATTGAGGAAACCACCTTATCCATAGCAATAATGTGCACATCCATAGGATCCAGGACAACCTGTTCTTCTTTAGTAGACTCTTCATTTTTTGAACTTTGAGGTAGATCTTTATGTGCAAGAGTCTCTAAAACAACCTCTTATTTTTTTTTCTTCTTCGCTTCTTGATCATTAACAGTCTATTGAATACATTGATTAGGCTCAAGAGGAAAAACTTGCTGCATTTATTCATTGATCTGTGTCTGATCAGTTTCATCTTTAGCTGTAGAAATCGTCGCTTATTGGAAATCTTCATGAGTATCTTGGAAACATGCTTCTTTTGTTTTCTGTTCTTGACATTGGGATGCAAATTTACAAATTTCTTCTTTAATTTCTTCATCCATATATTCTTCATCCCCATAAATGTTTTCCAGGTATTGGAAGAAATCTTCAAAACATGCACAACATTTTTTAGCCAGGGGCAGGGGAGGATAAAATTCCTTAAAATTCTCATAAACTATTGTGTGAAAATATGTAAGAGAACAAACAATGGCAGGTGGAAAACCTTCATACCAGGATCTAGCTTTTCCTTCTACGTTTTCCATTAACATTTTCATTAAACAGTCCTTAGGAAGCTTAACCCCAAGCTTATCTACATGCAAATGAAACTTGAACAGATGTAAAGCAGCATTGTCTCCTTTTTTATCTTTAAATAATGGAAGATAAATTAACCAATCAACATGAGGCATAGGATTTGGAAAACCATGAATACAAGATATGTCCATAGGTGCATACCTTACATTTATTCTTGAACCCATATTGAAAACAGTCAACCAAAATTAATGACCTTTGACCAGTGGAGTCACTGTAAACATTTGATCTTCTCTATCCTTTGAAATCAGAGGCACTGGGTGAATGATTCAGCCTTTCTATGTATGACTTATGTCAACCATCAACAACTAGATCTAGGCCATTGTCATACTTTCTCAGGGAAGATAGAGCTTTCGCTCCCCGACAACGAGGCCAGAATGTTAGCACTCCGTAAATTTCTCTAGGTTGAGGAGAGAAATCCCAGAGGTAACCACAAACCACTTGTAAGATAGAATCTAGTCCTTATATCTTTAGAGATGGATCTCTCTATATTATTTTTCAGTCAATTAATTGGTTGAGTGTTTCGTATTTAGACTATTTTTTAAGAACAGAAAAAGAAGGAATTTTTTGTATAATTTGGTGGCTAGTGTGAGGAAATTACATTATGCATGGGGTTTAATTTCAATAATTTTTTTGGTGAATAGATAAAATAATGAAAGGTTCTTGTAAGAGGAGCAAGATAGGTAGTAGTCCTTCTGATGTTTTTTAACAAATTTGTTTTAGGAGGGTGAGAAAAAGAATGGTGGACAAATGACACTCAAATAATCTAACTAAAAGACGATTTTTGCATGTCATTTAAGACGAAAAACATTTATTGTTTAACAATATAGGTAGTCCTTCTGATGTATTTTAACAAATTTGTTTTAAGAGGGTGAGCAGTAGAATGGTGGACAAATGAAACTCAAAACATCTAACTAAAAGATGAATTTTGCATGTCATTTAAGAGGAAAAATATTTATTGTTTAGAAAACTAAAACAGAGTGTTGTAACAATGAATTTTGAGATTATACTTTGTTTGTCTAAACAAGAAGATATGTAATCATGTCATAATAGTTTCAATAAGAAAACTTATAGCATACAAAAACACATCGTCATAATGACTAACACAAGAATTTTTGCAACAAGTCCCTTTAGCCTTCTTTATTCACTGAAAATACTTGAAAAATACAAAATATAAGTCTTTTGCTTCACACACAGACCAACCAACCCCTTCTACATTGCCTTTCATAATCTTAAATAGACTTACATCATAAAATATCCTATGACCAGATTCAATGTATGAGTTATCCATTTAGAATAGATGGAAACCCACAAAAAGGGAAACTTAATGTTTTTCTTCAAAAATTAGACACAACAATAAAAATGGAACTTCTGGATAACCTCAAACTATCTGCCATCATGCCCAAAATCTTGTTAAAAATGGCCAAAAATCTTTTGGATGCCTTAGTTCATTCATCTTCTCCTTTATTAGCCTCCTTCAATCTTATCGAATTTCTCTTCTTGAGCTTATCAGGTTCCTTTTCCTTTGGGATGAAAAAAAAGGAACAACGACCCCTTTATGTTGCATTGCAACTGCATGGCAATCCCTTTCATCTTCCAACACCTTCACAGATTGTACTATAGAGGTTCTATATGCCCTGTAATATAGCCATACTGCCTTTTCGTATCCTTTGCCTCATTAGAACTTTTGACTTAAGAAACGTTACAACCATAGCTAATTCTGATATTCCCTTAGCCTTTTTTGTTTTTGGCCCCTTCCTAAATTTCTTCGCATAGGACCAAAGGTTGTGACCATGGTGCTAATCCTTAAGGTGTTAAGGAATCTAGGCTCCTACCGGGGGCTATTTTCCTTTATAAACTTCTTTAAGCCCTTAGTTCTTTAAAACTATAAAGACTGCATGCTACTCTCAATATCGGAGCTCCCTCTACTTGCAACTTTTTCAAGTGGCATATGTTAAAAAACGTTGATATCCCTCAACCTGTGAACATCAAAATCTGATCTGACGTCATCCTTTGCCATGTGTCACCTGATGAGTGGTGACAAATGTCACCCTTTTTTGGCCTCTTGTGACCCCTCAAAATGTTGAATCTGCCTGCCGTGTGTCACCATACAACCATGTCATGATGATGTCAACAACCACATGGCACATCAAAACCAATCATTGTTCACCATGTGTCCCTTATCCGAACCAATCACATTGCACCATGTGTCCCTTATCAAAAGTAATTATATTGTGTCACGCGTCCCGCCAGAGGAGAGAGAAAAGCTTCGTCCTACTCTATTTTGTGATGAAAATCCTTTGTAAATTTGTTTTGGCGTTCCCTAGTGGTTTAACACTATTGGCCCCTTTTCCCGACAATTTAACACTATGTCATAATATTCATATCATACTTTTCTTTGGTATGCCACTTTGCCTTGTTTGCAATTCGTCAAACATAGATATGCTATGTGCCTTATGCCTCTAATTGTCGATTATGCAGGTCCCACCAATACGATGATATGTGATATCTCCTGACATGTGATCATCGATGTTTGCGATGTACGATCTATGATGTGTAAGACCCATTTATTGTTGATATGAGATATGCCTTAGATCTCATACATGATGTAATTCTTCATTTCTCTGTCATGGTTCTTCTGAATATTTGGTCATTAGTTATGTACTAGAATTCATAATCATATGCTCTGTTGCATTTGACTATATATTTGTGTGTTTCCCTCATTCTTCACTATACTACAGTCAATAATTGACTTGGAATATGCACCTACCTTGCCTCTATTATCTGGATGGCTCATGCATGCCCTGATGTTCTATGATCTTATACTTCAGTAGCCCTCTTTCCCAACAATCTTCATTAAATCTTATGTCATCTACTTTTTGAGCTTAATAACTAGTCTTAAATCAATATCCTATTAGTCTTTGATTGATAGTTGATCTAGCAAGAGAGCCCTCTCCAAGGTTAAGGGGACTGAACCTTAACCTACAAGTGGTTTGTGGTTACCTCTAGGATTTCTCTCCTCAACCTAGGGAAATTTACAAAGTGCTAATAGTCTTCACATCCATCTAATGTATCTTCCATCCCATCTACACTGCAACTGGAGCAAAGGTATCCTCATAGTCAATTCCCTCCACCTAAGAGAACCCCTTGGACACAAATCCGACCTTATGTTTCTCGATGCTTCCATCTATTTCTTGCTTCACCTTGTAGATCCACCTAGAACCTACTACTAACTTGTCCTTTGGCCTTGGGACCACTTACCAAACACTATTTCTGATAATGGAGTCATACGCCTCTACCATCGCATAAACCCATACTAGTTGATGCACTACTTCCTCAAATAAGGATGGCTCAGTCTCTATAAACTCACTCATCAGAGACATGTAGCCAGTGTACCTATTTGGTGACCTCTTGTACATGGGTTCTCCCACGTTCTCTGTAGCATCATCCAATAAGTTGTCATCTTCTCTGATGCGCTTCCTTCTATCTCTATATGTATCTACTTGAGTGGAAGTATCCACTTTCTCTACCTCTGCTTATGGCTACTCCTCAACTTCCTGAGGTTCCTCATTTGGAGCCAAAATCTCCTACTCTAAATGAAACTAAAGCTCCCTCTCAAGGGAACACCTCATTTCCTTCTACTCATCAAACTTCACATATCTTCTAACAAATGTCATCTGAGAGATGGAAAGTACACACAATAGTTGTGAGGTGTATTAGTGTACCCTACAAATATTCCAAACTCAGCTATAAGCTCTATATTTTTCCTTTCATCCTTAGAAACATGATAGTAAATTGATGATCTAAAGATCCTAAAGTGTGACACATCTGGTTTCTTCCCGGAAAAAGCTTCTATGGTGTACTCATGCCAAGAATCCTATGAGGAATTTTGTTCTGCAAATAAACAATTGTGTTTCATGCTTCATCCCATAAGTGCAATGGTACGCTCTGATCATGCAACATGGCACGTGCAACTCCCATAATACTTTTGTTCTTCCTCTTAGCCACCCAATTCTATTGTGGTTTATGAGATGTTTTCAACTCTCGTTGCATGCCTTCTTTTGAAAATAATTTCTTAAATTAATTCGACATGTATTCTCTATCGTTATCGCTCCTAAGAGCCTTCACTTTCTTGCTAGTATCTTTATCAACAAGTTCTTTAAATTAAACAAATTTGGATAATTTACGGTCTTTCCTCTACATGAAGAATATTCAGCACTTTCATGACAAATCATCTACAAATATCACATAATACATGTGCTTGGCTATGGAGGCTATCGACAAAGGTCCACATATATCCGAGTGAACCCTTTCAAGGATTGCTTGTTCTTTACTATCCCACTCATTGAAGGTGGGTTTCATATACTTTCCCAATGAACAACATTTGCATGTATCTCTTTGCTCCATTGTACCCTTAGGAAGTCCTGTAGAAATATATTGCATGATATTCAAGGCTCCATGGTGCAAATGGCCCAATCTTTTATGCCATAATTCACCAATGTCTTGACTCTACACCTTCTCTACTTTTGTGCTCAATTTTGCACAATATTCTACATCCAATTTGTAGATTTTCTTCACCCAAACCCCAATATCCTTCACCTCTCCTTTGGTGATGTGTCTAATGAAATCCTTTCCTTTGCTAAATATCACATCATAGCCATGGTCTTCCAACATAGACACTGAAACAATATTCTTCTTCAAACCTGGAACATACATCACATATTTTAATTTGAGAGGGGAGTCAGACTCCCTTTGAAAATTAACTGTACCTTTATTGTAGCACTATACCTTTCATCATATCCCATTTCTATGTGCATCTAGAGGTCATTCTCCTCTAATTCACTGAATAATTCTTGGTTTCCCATCATATGAAATGAGGCTCCACTATCCAGATACCACACACTACCCATCATGGTTCTCACCATACAACCGACGAGGGTAAAACCAAGTTCGAATTGTGAATCAAGAGCTTCACATGTATCTCCTCTTGAGGGACTATTACATGCCTTCTTATGTGGACATGTTGTGGCATAGTGTCCCAATTCATGATAGTGAAAGCATTTGATCTTTGACAAGTATTTCTTATTGTTGCCCCAACTGGAATTGCCTTTGGATTTGGATTTATTCCCTTTCCCTTTCTTTTCCTTTCCATCCAGGGCACAATTCTCCTCATCATCATGCTTGGATGAGGTTCTGTCTATGGTGTTCTATCTTATCTCTTCTTACACCAAGTTGAACCACAATCTCTCTCAATTTGATAACTTCTCCCTCCCATTTACTGAATCCTCATAGTTGCATGATCTCTTAGGAAGGCCTAGAAATGGTTAGGCTTACCAGATCATCCTCAACAACTATAATACCAACACTCCCAAGTTCATCCCGACATTGGGTGAACATGCTTAGGTACTGTGGTATTGTGTCGCCCTTCTCCATCTTGATCTTTCGAAGCTTGTCCTTTAGTGTCATCTTCCTATGGTCACTGTTGTTCTAAAACAAGTCTATCAAGGCTTGCCACATTGCATATGGGGTATCCTTCCTATGGAGATTCGAGACAATATGATCTCAAACTCCTTCTAGTATGATCCTCCTCACCTTTTCCACACATTTCTTCCACTCTGCCAGATCTTGAGCATCATTTATTGGAGGCTTAGGAATATCATTGTCTATGAATTCCTTGAACCCTTTATCTTCCAACACTTCCTTCATCCTGTCCTTCCAAGAAATATAATTTGAGCTGCCCTCAAGGGCATACTCGAGTCTCAATCCATAGAACGACATCCTATTGGTTCTGAAGAATGATACTGCAAATTCAATTCACCTGTAAAGACAAACTCGAATTCTTCTCTTCTATTTCGATTCAAGATATAATACCATGCAGAAATTCCTTGTAGATTCAAACTACTTATGTAATTTTCTAAAAGAAAAGACTTGAATCTACTCTACTCATCAGCGGAAACAATTAAATGATCAAGAAATCACAACATAAACACGAGACAAGATTCAATCACATATTCTTAGAGATTTAGCTAAGGGGAAAGTAACTGCTCAAAATCCCTTCCTATCTATATTGCATTAGCTAGAAAATAGAGAAGAATTATAATGCTTGCTCAAGCTTGAGGAACCTCTGCACTAGTATAATATAAGTGCTTCCTAGACAATCTGTAGTCAATACTTAACCAAATCCAAGCCTAACCAAGTCCATATTTCCTTGTGTTGATCCTCAAGGAATTAGGCCCCTATTAGTTAGGGAAATTCCCAATTAGAAGTGTGTAGTCCCTGTAGGCCCCTTCCCTGATTGCATGCACCACCTGTAAAACTTAGATAATTATATAGTTGATAGTACACTTCCCTTGGACTCTAATATCAACTCGGTAACTTTAATTCTCTACATGCATGAGTTAATTAAGGTTGATTGATCAATTAACTGGTTGAACATTGAAGTTGCACCCCACTGTCAGACCTCCTACTAGTTATTTCAACAGTTGGAACTAGTTTAATTGACCTTACCTCAATTTAACTTAATTAAATTGTTACAACTGAAATTAACTCAACCTAGGATCCTAAAATTTAGGAATTAGTATACACAACTCAAGTTAAGCCCTCAACTTGAATTAAATAAGCTAACTGAGTGATAACAACTTAGATAACTCATTCATGTTGTCTTGTGATGTGGAATTTTGAATTTCTCCAAATTTAATTCAAGGAAAAATTAACTTAGGAATTTCTTGCTTCATTTTCAACAAGTGAAAGAATTTGATTGCAACCAAATTTTGGTGCGAAACCAATGGAACCAAAATTGGAGCAAAAGAAGTCCCGTGTTAGTGGACCAAGGAAAAGTGGCATGAAGCCCTTTATTTGGTGCAAAAGCACATCACTTGTGAGGGAAGGTATGTCGTCACCTTTAGATACCATTTGTGATTTATTTCATGCTTTCAAGAGAAATACATGATGAATTTACCATTTTATATTTTAAATAGCTTGACCAAAATGGACAAGAATGTGCAAGCCCATCCAAACCATGTTGAGATCAATATGTTTCACCATGGGTTAATTAAGATATTAGTGTAGGAAGAGTTGATGAAAAAAAACCATACTTGGAGTCACTTTCTTTTCTAGGGAGGTGTTGATGGTGCTGGACCTGCCAACATGTCAGGGGATCTCCTTGGTAAGAAGTCCCAACTAGACCTCAAATTGTTTGGTGTAGGAGTCCTAGTAGTGGGTCATAGGGTATTGCCTTAGCCTCGATTGCACGCAGAGGCAAGTAAGATGTCCTTGTTGGTAGCAAGGGTGTGACATGTGTAGCGAGCCAAGGAAGGTGCATGAATGGTTCTAACACATGGAAAGTGAGGTGAGTGTGCCCCTTGGAAACTTGTGAAAGCACGCGACTAATAAGGGAACACACGAGAAAAGATGCATCACAAACTAGAAATCAAGTAAACTAAGAATCCAAAGTGATGGTTAAACCAACAACACATCTCAGTAAGATTCATACATACTTATACAGATTGAGTCCATACATGCATGTGTAAGCAAACAGATACATATATCATTAGAGTAACCAAGATAGCGGAAATACAATAACAACATATGCATTAAACATGTTGGATCTATTATATTAAGAACTGAAAGTTCCAACCATACAGTACAACCATGACCAACCACTAGTCCCAATAGCAGAATGTTGCAGTCACTGTCATCTGCTCCTCCAAAGAGATTTACTAGCTCTGCATTGTGGAGAAGCCAAGGCTCGTTACAATACTATCCAAGATTTCTATAAGATACTCCTATCGGAATCTTGGCTGACAAAAATACTATACAATGAGTTATGAGGTAATATATATAGCAGAGGGTGGGGTGACCCTTGAAATTACCCTTTGTGACTATTCATCTACCCTCATGACTCTTCAACTACTCTATGACTGTTACATTCAACTATCAACACTTGAACTTCCAGTTGACAAGATGTTACGTACAATCTGCACATTTACCCATGTGAGACAAAATAGGTTTGAGCAAGCCATGCAAGACATCACTAACACTCGGTAACACCAACTGTTCGACATCCTTGGGATGATCGATGGTGGCAAACTGATGCCAAGATTGGTCACATGTGATGGTGTTCGTGCGCTTCAATGGTGACATCCTGCTGAGAGCGAACTCTTGCCTCTATTTCATTTGGGTACATTGATATGTCTCCTTTGTCCAACTCGTCTGATAACATGTGCATCATTGTATTGAGTGCAGCTAGACCATCAACATACTAATTCATAGTGTCTGTGTTGATCTTTGAGTGTGTGTTGGTGACCATGCACATCAACTTGTCAAAAGACATGTTCAGCTCCAGTCGGAATTGCTTCTTATCTTTGCCTTGGTAAGTGTGCCAAATGGGTGGGATCACATGCGTGTGCACAATGACATCCATGCTCCTGAATACCCTTGCATGCAATAGACAACACTACTCACCCTGTATGCTCCATGCTGACTGCTGAATGGATCTATAACTTTTAGGAGCATATTTTCATCAGTTTATCCACGTCGCACCCCTTTTGTACTTGTTCTTGATGCAAACCTTCTCTCATCTGTACAGTTGTTGTTCTTCCTCAAGTTGTTGCTTCAGCATATGTAACTTCTTCTCTGTTTCTCTCTCTGCCTTCACGCAATCTTCGTGTCACGCCATCACCTCATAGCCTCAATCTACAAAGTTGTCTTCATCGCAACTGGAACTGCTTTGAACTTGCAGCTTTGCTCCGCCTTCGTGCTATTGTTAGGTCTAATAATTATCCTTAAAATACATCCACTTTCACTCCATTCACACATTTTCTCACCTCGATTCCACCACCATGTCATCACATCCACTTCACTTTCATCATTATATGGGTTACCTTTGTGTTTTCCAAAACATTATTAATTCTTGGTATTTTTAAGTGAATTTGTGGTTAAACTTTAGAAAATAATATGCTTATACTTATACCTAACAATTGGAATGAGTTTTTTGACATGTGTAGGTTAAAAGGAAGCTTCCAAAAGCCTCTTATGTGGCCTCCCAAGGCTAAATTCGAATTTGAGAAGATATACCTCATGGAGGAGATAATGGAAGATAGGGTTATGTGTCACCATTGGTTGAGAAATATGTGGATCAAAGGAGGGAATAGTGGATCTACATTTATGAGTTTGTTATCATATCTTGTTGTATAAATATCTCCTCCATTGAAACTTAGTCCTTCATTTGTAATTTTAGATTTTAGAATCATTGTAATAGAGAGTTTAGAACCTCTTGGAATGTAGAACTTGGAGCTTGTAATTGCAATTTGCAATTGATGATAAATAAATTGGATTGGATTTTCTTCTACATTTGACTTCTTTCTAGGTGTGATTGCCTCACTTGCATACTTGTTTTGTTTTGGTAAACTTTGATTTTATGTTTGTTTGTGAATTTCATCAGATTAAATTATTGGTTCATATGTTTGAAATATTAAGGGATGACCTTTCGTAAGAAAGTATTAATGTTTCATTCAATGAATCTAATTTGTTATTTAATGTTTGATTTCATTAGTTTAAGTTTAAGAAAGATTTATATTTCATGCAAACAATCAGAATTATGTTTAAGTGCTTTAATTTCATTAGTTTAAATAGTTTGTTGATTAAGATTATTAGAAATATTCATGAACAGTCTCATGTAAGGGAGCTTTAATATTTCGTACACTTGTCACAATGTCTTTTGATTTTTAGATTTAATTTTGTTAAATGACTAAATAGATATTGGAAATCCCAATGAATAACCTCCTGTAAGGTATATTTGACATTTCTTCACCTAGCTTAGTTTAGTTTGTCTCTAAGTCCACATACAGTCGATGTTCCTCGAAGTTTTACTTTCCCGGGTTTATAGTAAATGAAACTCTAACTTGCATCCGCATTTTAGACCCAAAATTTTAGCATTGTTGCTAGGAAGGATCATTTGGAGATAGACTTAGGAAGTTATTTTTATTGCAATTTCTTTTTATGGACTAACTTGTGAAACCTAGTGATAGCAGGATCTTCATAAAGGAGTTCAAGTTTGGAGCATTTTTTATTTTCATACTTATTTAGTTTCAAATTTAATCTTTTTAAAACCCCCATTTCTTATTGATCCATCTACAGATGAGAAGATTGAAGATGTTGAATAGGTACTTCTTGGAGAGAAAGGACAATATTGAAAATGGGTTTCAAAAGAACCTTGCGCCAAATCCAAGGATCAAATAGGTTACTCACATGCTTGCAAATCATAAGGTAAAAATTTTAAATCTTGATGTGAGCATTTTTGAATTTTTCGTTCATAAATGGATTCACTGGAAGCATTCTTTTACTTAGAAAAAAATAATTAAATAAAAAATCTTTAAAGTTAAATAGAATAGATTAGAAGAATACAACAAGATCTCATAGAGTTTTTTTAGTCTTGTTTTCAAAAAAAAAACATCAACATTTCTCAAGAATAAATTTACGTGAGCCACTTCATCCACCCTAGCCCACAAAAATAAAAAAAATAAGTCAATAGGTTAGTATGCTCTCTTCCTGCGCTTCAAGCGATTAGGAAGATCAAAAAATATATTGATTTACTTCCAAAATTAAATAAAAATCTCTTGCTAGGAATTTGCACAAATCATTAAAACTACAACATTATAAGGAATCGAAATCATTTTTTTTTAAATTCATTTATTTTCGATTTCAAACTTAAAAATTAAATATGTAGTTTAGTGATTTGATAATTGTGTTAAAAATTCTTTGCATAAAACTTCTTGGCATATGATTTCTTTCTTTGCCTATGTGATGGGATCATTTCTTCAAACAAGCCAAATCTACATATCAACAATTCAATGTCAGTATTTAAGGAAGAAATTTGTCATATCGTTAAAGAAGAAATTTGTGATAAAAATCGTCCATAGTACAACATAACAGTGGTGAGAGATGCAGCACTGATAAGGTAGCTACCTGTGTTACAAAAGGTTGTAGACCATCTTCTTGACCTCTTAAATCATCCCTACGATGAGGATTTTCTGAGCATGCATAATTTTCCATGGCATCGAATGAGGGCCATTCGTATGGACATTCAAATGCAGCATATCTTTAACTGATTAAACCACCCTGGACAACATCACACAGTTAGTCTGAAAACACCAATTAGTTCACCCTCTCAACACATCCATTGCGTATATGTTATAGTGAAACTAACAGGTCACATGTTGCCAACAAACGCTGCAAGTACATCGATGATTTATTGGATTGATCGATTGATTGACTGATTTCCTACCAAATTTGGGGTAGGCAGTAAGTTTGTTTGGAAATGAAATTATCAAAACATTAATTAAACCATCGGTTTAGGAGGTTTGTCGCAAAATCTTTTGGTACATAGAGAATTTGATTATAACTGAATCAAGCCTTTTAAAGAAGTTTCTCCATAGTTTGTGGGATTGATTCGATTGCTTTGAGGTTTAGCAAGATCCTTGTCGCTTCCTAGATTTATGACGAGCTTCTATCCACTTAATGCTTACACCTGGACTATAGTTGAATCCGCTTCTATCAAGAAATCAGCAAACGACTGGGAAATTTCCTTTTATTTATATAGAGCCCTCCTGGCATCTCGTCACATTCACCATCAATCTAAACACACACTCTGTCCATCGCACTTGTTGCTCAGATCTTATACTAACTCTACACAGAGTTTTGTCATACTAATGCACTGCATTCAATTCAGGCAAATTCACATTCTTACCTTACTCCGCACCCATGGCATCTATGTGCTCAGGTATTCAATTTGGTTTTATACGTACTTCATAGGTGCACTCAGCCTCTACACTCAACCAAAAACTCAACCCATCTCGCTCACATGTGTGCATAGGTAAATGCTATTTCACAATTTGCTCTCTTTGTTCACATTAGCAGCCAATTCAGTAGTGGTGACAAGTTGCAGATATGATTTATTTATTTGGGCAAGTAGATTATGTGAGATAGATGTGTTGAATTTTAAGATTATCGTAGTTGTTTGTTCAATTGCATATTAGGCACACTTAACATGCAACTGGCCGGACATATCCTTTATCACCCACGATCTACATGCCTTCAAGCATAGGAGGCACGCAACAAGAATTTGAGCGATTTGAGCGAGTTGATGATTGCATGTAGATTTTGTGGCATGATTTGAGCGATTCAATGATTTGATGTAGCTACAAATTAGTGAAGATATCGATCATGTCAAACCCCATTATTGAATGAGAGTGCCTATGATACCATCACCTATCCTATCCCTTCACCCAATCATCCTCTTTCGGTTCAGTGTTTATTCAAAAAGAAAAGTCCGCTCTCATCACCTACACAATCAAAAAGTTGAAACCTTCTTCTCAAAATGCTTGAAAGGTAAGGGAGTGCTTATCCTTATCCAAGTGGGGGTAAAGGAGCTTAAGAATTGCACTCAACCGACCCCTATCTATCCTCATTTTTGAGCTCAGATTATTCAAAAAGAAAAGTATGCTCTCTATCTTTATCTCAAGTTGTTATTAGGAAGAACCCTCTCAGCATTATAGATAGAGAGTGCTTCAACCCTTGAACTTGAAGCGGTCGAGTGCTTATTGAAGACCTCAGGTCGAACGCTTATCTCTTAATGAGGTCGAGGGAAAACCTAAGGATACGAACATGACCAGTTCAAGCTTACCTCCATTCAGTAGGGTCATCATCCATCAGAGTAATCCCTGGTAGGCTTTGTCTCTCCAGTAGGGGAACAAGTGGTTTCCACATATTATCTTTTTGTTGCTATCTGAATTGACCCTCAGCAGGTCAAGTACATTGACTCTCTCTAAGGTTGAATTCTATCCACAGGTTGAGTTCGTCCACCCAGCATCGAAATCAACTCAAAATATTTCAATCTTTTCCACTTCGAAAACAAAATCGAGGCACATGAATCAAATGCAAAGGTCCCCTACGACCAAATTTTATAGCGGGATCAAAGAAAATCTTTGGGATTGCATTAACTCTCCCTCACAGATGCTGGCAATTAGTGTAATGAAATCTCAAACGAATATGATCCAAGACAAATTCTTTTATTGTTTATGTTAGCAAATGAGAATTTTATGCAGATGATGATCAGTGAATTATTTTATAGTTTGTGGTGAACGTGATTATTCTCTTTCGTAGATCTTAATCGTTTTGCAATCTTCAGCGTACATTTGTGCTCTCTGTGGGAGGAAGAAGATATTACATGGAATTTTCACTTTAGAACCATATTTACGCTATTGTGTCTAGAATTCTGTTTGCCGCTTAAAGGTCGAGGGTTTAGGATATCAAAATTGTGTTAATGTGACATGGTTTCACCAGTCCTGTTTTTGGTATTTCGGATCCATTTTCTTATTGGTTTTTATTTTTATTTTTCTGATAGCAGTGTTCATATATATAAGCTGCACAGATTAGCATAGACTTATCCCTCCAGATATAGGCAAATGCACAAAGCTGAGAGCATTATACTTACGGGATAACTACCTAGAAGACGAAATTCCTGCAACTTAGAGTTGGCATTAAAATTATAACTTCTTCTTGTTGTATGCTTTTATGTGACGTATTAATTTGTAGGACACAACAAATCTATAATACCAAGACTTTTTCCATGCACAAAGAGTCCTTTGACACAAACAAGGAGCTAACTTATTTTTCATGGATATTTATTAAAAATGGATTGTTATCAACATAATGAATTGGACTAAAATTACACTTTTGATTTTCCTTAATCTGTTTCATTTTGGCATACAATTCTTGTGTAAGAATCAGGAAGGGGAAGGTCGTTTCTTCTTGAACACACTTATGTTATTTATGCCAAGTTATTTTTTGCAGGTTTTGGGTGATCAACTGATCATTAAGGAGATTAAATTGAGCTGGCGATTAGTCTTCAAAAGACTAATTTCATGAGAAATTCTAAAGAACAAGTCCCTGATCATAAACAAAATTTCCAGAAAATTACAAGTTCTTGCAACTTCTTGTAATAGCTTAATGGTTTGACATGTTCTATGACAGATTAGCAAATTCGAAGATCTTGGGTTTGTTCCTAAATGTCCAAGGATGGTGAAATACCTATCCACTCTTGAATTTTAAGTCTATAGGTAGCTAGTCAATGCTGGTTAAACTCAACTATTTTAGTAGAAATTCCAGAATTAATGAGCAGATTTGCTATTTTTGAGACTTTGCATGCCATAATTCACTTTTTCCCAGCAAGAGTCATTATCCATTTCTCATTATCCACACACTTCATTACATTTTCATCAATCCTAACCCACAACAAAGCTCATTTACAAGATTTTTCTACCACTTTGCATATTCATTGTCAGTTTCCTTTTTCCTACCCTTACAAATAAAACCTTGCTTCCATACACCGTTGAGACCATAGTCCTTGAGTCTAAATATTTTTCTAAGAACATATTGAAGCTTGCATGCCTTAAGGGCAAGCTATCATGTCGATAAACAAAGGGAATACACCAATGTACCTTGTTCATCAGATCTTCTAAGTATTTGACAACAACAAATTCATTCATACTTAGAAAGATGTGTTAGGGGCATCTTGACTCTCATGCACATCAAAGATGGGAGCTCTCATGTTGACTAGTGGCATCTATTAATGTCCACTAAGTTAACCATTTCTTTTTATGTTCGACACCGAAACATTTATTCACATGACAAGAATTGTGCCAACAAGTGTTGAAGACTTGAAGATCCATCATTTTGTAGCAAAGGAAGCAGATTTACTTTCATTACTTTTTAGTTTTTGATGTTAAATGACTTGAGGACAAGTCAATAAATAAGGTTGGGAGGAATTTTAAATTACGAATTTTGTATACTTTTCAAGCATTATACATTTTTAGCCACATTCAGCAGCAGATTCTCAACATCCAGCAACAGATTTAGCAATAGATGCAGCAACAATAAAAGATTCACTTTTTCGACTTCATCGACCATTTTCATAGCCAAGTGAAGAAGACTATGATCAGAATTTTGCAGCCACACATGCACAACTCTCATCCAACCATACCTCTAAGTTGAGGTATGATATTTTCTAACTTTTAACCATTTAATTCCTTGAAAGCTAGAATGATAATTTTTGGAAAAACTTCCTTTTCTCATTTCACAAAATTGCCAAAACCATCAGTTTGGGGGGGGAGAGGGGGGGGATACATTTACATTCATACTTTGTCACATTCATATTTTTCCATATTCATATATCACATTTTAAAACCCACATACTTTCAAAATATATTTATTATTACATCATCATGAGCATATAAATGGCTTTGTTAAAAGTACTTAAAAGCTAATTGGATGTAAACACAATCATGGTTGCTACACAAGAACCAACCATGATGCATTCCAACAAAAATACTTTGCAATAAAAATCACATTATCATTATGCAAAGATCATACATTGAATTTGAATGCAATAAACAAAATACAGTTGAAACACAAGAACCAACCAAGTTGATTTTCAACAAGCACACTTTGCAAAAGCTAAGTTAATGATGTCATGCAAAGTTTAAGCCAAAGCTCAAGTATCAAAAGTAATGTAATAGATTGCATGAGGACATGCAATACCTTCAATTTGGGGGTATGTTGGACCTAAGAATTATCCTTCAAATACATCCACTTTCACTCCATTCACACATTTTCTCACCTCTATTCCACCACCATGTTATCACATCCGCTTCACTTTCATCATTATATGGGTTACCTTTGTGTTTTCCAAAACATTATTAATTCTTAGTATTTTTAAGTGAATTTGTGGTTAAACTTTAGAAAATAATATGCTTATACTTATACCTAACAATTGGAATGAGTTTGTTGGCATGTGTAGGTTAAAAGGAAGCTTCCAAAAGCATATTATGTGACCTCCCAAGGCTAAATTCTAATTTGAGAAGATATACCTCATGGAGGAGATAATAGAAGATAGGGTTATGTGTCACCATTGGTTGAGAAATATGTGGATCAAAGGAGGGAATAGTGGATCTACATTTTTGAGTTTGTTATCATATCTTGTTGTATAAATAGGAGTGTTATCTCCTTCATTGAAACATAGTCCTTCATTTGTAATTTTAGATTTAAGAATCATTGTAATAGAGAGTTTAGAACCTCTTAGAATGTAGAACTTGGAGCTTGTAATTGTAATTTGCAATTGATGATAAATAAAGTAGATTGTATTTTCTTCTACATTTGACTTCTTTCTAGGTGTGCTTGTGGAGATATGGGGGGCCCCCATTTCCTCACTTTCATACTTGTTTTGTTTTGGTAAACTTTCATTTTATGTTTGTTTGTGAATTTCATTAGATTAAATTATTGGTTCATATGTTTGAAATATTAATGAATGACCTTTCGTAAGAAAGTATTAATGTTTCCTTCAATGAATCTGATTTGTTATTTAATGTTTGATTTCATTAGTTTAAGTTTCTTATTTATATGTTTGAGATATAAACGAATAGTCTTTCTTAAGAAAGATTTATATTTCATGCAATCAATCAGAATTATTTTTAAGTGCTTTAATTTCATTAGTTTAAATAGTTTGTTGATTAAGATGATTAGAAATATTAATGAACAGTCTCCTGTAAGGGAGCTTTAATATTTCGTACACTTGTCATAATGTCTTTTAATTTTTAGATTTCATTTTGTTAAATGACTAAATAGATGTTGGAAATCCCAATGAAAAACTTCGTGTAAGGGAGCTTTGGCATTTCTTCACCCAAATTAGTTTAGTTTGTCTGTAAGTCCACATACAGTGGATGTTCCTCGAAGTTTTACTTTCCCGGGTTGATAGTAAATGAAACTCTGACTTGCATCTGCATTTTAGACCCAACAATTATCAACAAGCTCCCTCTTGCATTCATAGTGTGCAGGTGTGCTACCGTCTGCTATTGTTGATGGTGTCGCTCGCTGCGATGTTGCTTCCATTTCATATTGATGTCCTTGTCTACAAAAAACTTGATGTCTTCATAGCTAGGCAAGCTCATAGACGCTTGCTCGCCTGCATCTCCAGTTTTTCTCTCAATGATGTATTTGAATCTGCTCTCCCGGTAGCCATTGTGCCTATGCCACTGAGAGTCAGACAAACACCAGTGATACTTGGAGACATAGAAACACTCATGGCAAGAAATATGTCAACCGAAAACCAAAACAAACTTGAGGACTAACTTGCAACATACCTGTGTGACTGGTCATGAAGATTGAGCAATTGCTATCGGGAGGTCGGGAGACTGACTGCCAAAACTGCGAAAGGGATAGTTCAGGTTGTCAGGAGGCTAATTGACTATTGGAACTGCGTAATTCATATTCTAGCTTGGCCTGCTGGATGTTGAGATTGCGCAATGTGTAATTTCAACTGGCAAGTGATGCAGGCCTAGGGACTGCATTGCGCAATTTTCTAGGCTAGCAGTCAATGCCTCTCAGAATTGTGCAAAGCAAGAATGGAGGGCACTGACTGGCTAGATTTGGCGCATTTTTTGGGAGGAAGGCAGGGCCTTCCCTCTCAGAATTGTGCAATGTTGTCCGGGCAAGGCAGAGTCAGGGCCAAGGTAGACCAGACCCACCGACGAGCGACAGAAACATGAGAAGTTTGAATGCATGGTAAAGTTGAGTGTAAACAAGAGTGAATGGTCATGCATGAAAATAGTAAGTGTAGGATTCTGAAAATGGGAAAGCATGCATGTGTGTGAAGCGAGTCGCCACAACGGTGACCGTCGGTGCAAAAACAATGCCATGTATGCGATACTAGTGAGATGCAAATGAAAATTGAAACAGTGCTTATAAAAGCTAACATACATGAAAATGACAACAAGCGCTCATTGAAATCAAGTAGACATCACTTACACAAGCCGAAAAACAAAAAGCGAAAGAAACACAGCACAAGACATGCAAAGCGGGCTTACCCCGAAACAAATAAGTTGAATGGGCCGACGACTCCTAGATGAAATGTGGGTTGTCAGATCTGTAAGATCAATGTGAGGAATGAGCTTTGCAGTGTCCGGTTCATAAGTTTTGATAAAATTGAGGTTATGATGTACATGCCATAAATCTAAGAAAAGTGACACTTGGCGGGAGGTTTCTAAAATGAGCCTTGCATGTAACCTCCAGCTGCTAAAAATAGATCCCTAAATCTAGGGATGCCTTTGCATGTTTCCTTGGGAAAAGAAGTCCATGCACGAAAATCATTTTTTTTCTCAGTCCTGGAGGGAACCGATCAACCTGAAGGCACATGCATCAGTTTGTAAGCCTAGGATGAAAATTTGCATTGTTCTTGGGCTTAGCTAGGCTAGCTGTCCCAAAGGGATTGCGCAATTTCTGGGCTCAGTAGGTGACTACCTCCCAAAATTTCACAATTTCTGGGGTCAGCAGGTGAGTGCCTCCCAAAATTGTGCAATTTCTAGGCTGAGCAGTAGTGGTGGGTCAAATTGCGCAATTTTTTGGAGGAAGACTGTCTGACTGCTCTGCACAATTCTAGAGCCCAGAAGGCTACCAGGTTGATTTGCATAATTTCTGGAGGGAAGGCTGGTTCCCCTCTAGAATCAAGCGATTTTCTGAGGGAAGCCTGACAGAGTGATTTGCACAATTCTTGATCTCAGCAGGCTGGCCAGCTGATTTGCACAATTTCTGGAGGGAAGGTTGGTTCCCCTCTAGAATTGTGCAATTTTATGGGGGAGATGCTTGGCCAACACATGGTCTAAGTCTGGAAAGATAGCCTGTGAGGGGAGTGAAGCAAATTGACATGCACAAGCTCACAAGACACTGAGAAACAACTAAAGCCTATATGCTTGATGGTGCAAGACATGTTGCTGAGGATGGTTGGTAGGGAGGCTCCAAAACGAAGCTAAGGCAAAATTTTGGAGGGTTTTTGTAGCCACTACAACACTTGGTGACACATCGGTAGAAATCTAGCTCTCTAAATGGACCTTGTTCTTGAAATCAAGTCTAACACCTTCAAAAGTATTGTTCATTTCTATGTTTGTCTTGGTTTCCACACTTGCTTGATTGTAAGATGTAGCATCTGCCAAGCCCTTGGTCGGTCGACACACATTCCAAGCCAAGTCAATGGGAATGAGGAATGAGGTGTATACTGGTGCACAAGCCATATGGTCCTTAGAGTTTTAGTTTCATCTCTGGTGTTGCTCCGCTGCTAGCAGGCCTGGATAGTACCCCAGCTGATTCATGCAGGAACACAAGCATCGCTTCGCTGCCAGTGAGTTGGTCAGTACCCCAGTAGAGTTACTTTCATCTCCTCTCTATGCATGAATCCTTTCTCTTCTTTCGCCTTATTCATTTTTCATTTTTTTTTCATTTTTTCATTTTTTCATTTTTTGAAATTTTTCATAACTGTGCATAACACTTATTCATTTCAGAGGAAGAATAGGTTGTTCCTTTAGAGAAATAGTTAATATATACCTCTGATGTGCTTGTTAAGGTTTTCCCCTTCACCTTACTATATTTGACTGAGCTGACAAGGATTAACCCAAAAACAACCGACTAGAGTAGGTGACACTAGTTAGCACGCAAGCGCCGTGTTTTCACCAAGGTTCACTTCGAACAGTACGTATTTTTCATCGATGTATCATGGATTGAAGACAAAAAGTTCTTCATACAAAGGCAGTATGATAGATAACCAAGTATTGATAACTGAACAAGTCCTCTTGTACTTTACCCAGCTTGTTTCAACAGTCACACACGGTCCATGCGAAATTGACCTACGAACACAAATAAGCAAAAAAACCAGAAAACAAAGCAAAAAGTAGAAGTTAATGTGTAAGCAAAGTGAGTAAACAAACAAACAAGAAAGAAAGAAAACACACAAGGTAAGAAATAAAACATGCATGTAAACAAACAAGGTAAAGAAAACACTACTCCTACTCCTAAGCTAACGGTGCATGGGTCTGCTCACGTGAAGTGATACTTCCCATACAGCCATCGACACATTGATTGACCCATGTTGGTGAAGGCATGGTTCGTGAACAACGCAACTGTGAGAACCAGCAAACATGGAAGATATAACAGTGAAGCCAAACACACTTCGGGTTTAAATGCATCCACAAAACATAAGTGAGTGAAAGTGCATGACATGTGGTCTGTGAACTTACCATGGTGCGGTGTGACACTACATGTAGATGTTAAGCATACACACACTCTTGACTATGACATGCAAGCAAACATGAGAAAGTTAGACCACTTACGTTGTGCAAGCGTGCTTGTTGTGTAAGATTCTTCCAATGCATGAGTGATGGGATCATGTAGTTCGAGTGGAGGAAGAAACATCTATGTGTGAGATTGATCTTCAATGCATACAGATGAGTGACGAGGAGCCTCAGGCATTTGAACAATTTCCTAATTAGAAGTGAAACCAACCTCAGGACAAAAAGGACCTAACATAACCATCAGCTCAGCTTAAAGTGACTCAATAATCTGTGGGGTTTCAACTTCATGGATAGATAGATCATCATAGCCCAGTGCCTTAGACAGATTAACAACACTTGAATCAATATCTTGATCGGATGAAGAAGTTGAGAGATCACAAAAATCAAGATCAGGAAACTCAACATATTTTTCAGCATCCTCATGGTTCGATGAATCACACAAAGGGGTAGATTAAAAGAAAAAATGTTTACCTTCTACGTTTCCAAAAAAAGAAGATGAAAAATCAAGTGAATTTTCAAATTGGTCCTCCATTGTTGGATGATATGCTGACATACGGTGTGTCCTATGAATAATGAACAATGGGTGCATCCATGGACAGAGATACACATGAAAAATCAGGGATGGCATGATCATCAAGGATGCCAGGAAAAAATGGAGGAGGTACGAATAGATAGGGATGGTCCTCCGCTGCCAGTGGATGTTCAAACTCCCATTCGTACTCTTCATGAATGATAATGCATGTTGGTTGTGCAACACCAACTTCGTCGATGGCTTAATCCTTGTTCAAAACAAGTGTAGAGTTCGGAATGGAAGAACACAAGGCAGTGTCATTTGGAGGATCATCTGAGTACGAAGACAGAGGCTGAGGTACAAAATACATGTGATAACCCAATGTATTCACAACCAATCTTGCGTGAAAATAAGAAGGATCGATGTCGGGAGGATGTGACGGTTGAATGTGTGTGCATATTCTCCCACATCACTCTACGATGGTGGAGCTATTTAATGAGGGGACAGTGGCCAGTCACTTGTGACAGTGACCATGTCCATTTGTGATTGTGCAACTCCATCGCTAAAGTATGCTGAGTGAGGTTTGAGCTTGAACTTCTTCTTGGGATTGACAGATTTGATAAGCCAAAATTCAAATCTGTCCATGAGGTACTAAAATTTCATCTGACTTTTCGAGGCTACAAACATGAATAGATATAAGCGCTTCGAAAACTCCATAGGTGATTTGTGCGGGGCCTTCCATTGTTTTAACATTTTTTTATCAAGTACCTCAGGATCAAAATAATGGAAAACAGATTTGCTTAGATCGTTGAACTGCTCAAATGATTGCACAGAGTTATGAGGTAGTGTGCCACACCATTGCGATGGGTGGTCGCGAAGTGTGTGTGCGAGCAGCGAATAGACCTTTGTTTCATTACAATCTTCCATGCCCTTCATGATTGCATGGAAGTCATCTAAGTGCTCAGGCCAGGCCACTTTGTCTTCACCATCATACGTGATTTGTGACAAGTGATCCCAGAACTCCCTCTTGACGTGAAAGATATTTCCATTGGACAAAAATTTCGGAGGGAAAACTATAACAAACTCCATGATAGATGTGCAAAGACTCAAAACAGATTATGAGGACTCAAATTTTCATCTGGCCCTCCTTCTAGCACAAAATTTTGACAGTGATGGACCCGTCAACATGTCAAGGGATCTCCCCAGTAAGAAGTCCCAACTAGACCTTAGACAGTTTAGTGTAAGAGTCCCAACAGTGGTTCGTATGGTATCGCCTTGACTGTAGTTGCACACAGAGGAAAGTAATATTACCTTGTTGGTAGCAAGGGTGTGACATGTGCAGCAAGCCAAGCAAGGTGAATGAACGGTTCTAACACATGGAAAGTGAGGTGAGTGCACCCATTGGAAACCTATGAAAGAATGCAGCTAAGAAGGGAACACATGAGAAAAGGTGCATCCCAAAATGGAAAGAAAGTAATCTAACAATCCAATGTGATGGTTAAACCAACATCACATCTTAGTAAGATTCATACATACTTATACAGAAAGAGTCCATACATGCATGCATAAGAAAACAGATACATATATCATTAGAGTAACCAAGATAGATCAAATATAATGATAACATATGCATGAAATGTGTTGCCTGTGTTATAGTATGAAGTGAAAATTCCAATCATACAGTACAACCATGACAAAACACTAGTCCCGATAGTGGAATGTTACAGTCACTGCTGCCTGCTCCTCCAAAGAGATGTACTAGCTCTACATTGTGGAGAATCCAAGGCTCGTTACAATATTGTCCAAGATTTCTCTAACATACTCCTATCGGAAGCTTGGCTGACCAAAATCCTTTACAATGAGTTATGAGGGACTATATATAGCAAAGGGTAGGGTGACCTTTGACATTCCCCTTTGTGATTGTTCATCTAGCCTCATGACTCTTCAACTACTCTATCACTGTTACATTCAACTATCGACACTTGAACTTCCTTTTGACAAGATGTTAAATACAATACGCACATGTACTCATCTAAGACAAAATAGGCTTGAGAAATCCATGCAAGACATCACTAACACTCGGACAGTTGTGGTAAGACTAACTCTTTGACATCCTTGCGATGATCGATGATGGCGAACTGATGCCAAGCTTGGTCACCCGTGATGGTGTCTATGCTCTTCAATGGTGACATCCTGCTAAAAGAGAACCATTACCTTCATTTCATCCAGGTACACTGATATGGATCCTTTGTCCAACTCATCTGATAACATGCGTATCATCGTCTTGAGTGTAGCTAGACTAGTAACATACTGATGCATAGTGTCTGTGTTGATCTTCAAGTGTGTGTTGGTGACCATGCGCATCATCTTGTCAAAATACATGTTCAGCTCCAGTCATACTTGCTTCTTTTCTTCGCCTCGGTGAGTGTGCCAAATGGGTAGGATCGCATGCATGTGCACAATGACATCCATGCTCCTAAATACCCTTGCATGTGATTGACAACACTGCTCACCCCGTCTGCCCCATGCCAGCTGCTGAATGGATCTATAACTTGTATGGGCGTAGTTTCATCAGTTTGTGCATGTCGCACCCCCTATTGTACCTGTTCATGCTGCAACCCTTCTCTCATATGTATAGTTGTTGTTCTTCCTTGAGTTGTTGCTTAAGCACATGCAACTTCTTCTCTGTTTCTCTCTCTACCTTCATGTAATCTTCTTGTCACGTCGTCACCTCATAGCCTCAATCTCCAAATCTATCTTCATCACAAGGGGATCTGCTTTGAACTTGCATCTTTTCTCTACCTTCGTGCTGTCAACAACCTCCATCTTGCATTCGTCATGTGCATGTGTGCTACCTTCTGCTACTGTTGATGGTGTCACTCACTACGATGTTGCTTCCATTTCATCTTGATGTCCTTGTCTATGAACAACTTGATGTATTCATAGGTAGGCAAGCTCATAGACACTTGCTCGGCTGCATCTCCAGTTGTGCTCTCAATGGTGTATTTGAATCTGCTTTCCTTGTAGCCATTGTGCTTGTGCCACTGAGAGGTAGACGAACACTTGTGATACTTGGAGACATAGCAACACTCATGGCAAGCAATATGTCAACCGAAAGCGAAAACAAACTTGAGGATTGACTTGCAACATACCTGTGTGACTGGTCGTGAAGATTGAGCAATTGCTATGGGGAGGTCGAGAGACTGACTGCCAAAACTACCCAAGGGATAGTCCAAGTTGTCAGGAGGCTGATTGACTACTGGAATTGCGTAATGCATATTCTAGCCTGGCCTACTGGATGTTGAGATTGTGCAATGTGCAATTTCAACTGGCGAGTGATGCAGGCCTAGGGACTGCATTGCGCAATTTTTTGGGCTAGCAGTTGCTGCCTCTTAGAACTACACAAAGCAAGACTGGAGGGCACTAATTGGCCAGATTTTCCAATTTTCTAGGAGGAAGGAAGGGCCTTCCCTCTTAAAATCGTGCAATGTTGTCCGGGCAAGGCAGAGTCTAGGCCAAGGTAGCCCAGACCCTCCAACAGGCGACAGAAACATGAGAAGTCTAAATGCATGATGAATTTGAATGTAAACAAGAGTGAATGATCATGCATGCAAATAGTAAGTGAAGGATTTAGAAAACGGGAAAGCATGCATGTGTGTGAAGTGATTCACTGCAACAACAATAGTCGATGCAAAAACAATGTCATGCATGCGACAATAGTGAGATGCAAATAAAAACTAAAACGATGCTTATACAAGCTAACATATATGCAAACGACAACAGGAGCTCATTGAAATCAAGTAGGCAACACTTAGACAAGCTGAAACACAAAAAGGGAAAGAAACATGGCGTAAGACATGCAAAGTGGGCTTACCCCGAAACAACTAAGTTGAATGTGCCAACGACTCCTAGATGCAATGTGGGATGTAAGAGCTCGAAGATCGATGTGAGGAATGAGCTCTACAACATTCGGTTCATAAGTTTTGATAAAATCGAGGTTATGACGAGAATGCCACAAATCTAGGAAAAGCGACACTTGGTGGGAGGTTTCTAAAATGAGCCTTTCATGTAACCTCCAGTTGCTAAAAATAGATCCCTAAACCTAGGGATGCATTTGCAAACTGACTTGGGAAAAGCAGTCCATGCATGCAAATAAATTTTTCTTGGTCCCAGAGGGAACTAGTCAACCTGAAGGCACATGCATTGATCTACGAGCCTGGGATAAAAATTTGCACAATTCCTGGGCTGAGTTGGGCTAGCTATCCCAGAGGGATTAAACAATTTCTGAGGTCAGCAGGTGACTCCCTCCCAGAGTTGCACAATTTCTAGGCTGAGCAGCAGTGTTAGGTCAGTTTGTGTAGTTTTCTGAAGGAAGACCGCCTGACTGCTCTATGCAATTCTGGAGCCCAACAGGCTACCAGGTTGATTTGTGCAATTTTTGGAGGGAAGGTTGGTTCCCCTCTAGAATTGTGAATTTTTTTTAGGGAAGCCTAACAAACTAATTTACGCAATTCTTGAGCTTAGTAGGCTGGCTAGCTAATTTGCGCAATTTCTAGAGGGAAGGTCGGTTCCCCTCCAAAATTGCATAATTTTCTGGGGGAGATGCTTGGCTAGCACATGGTCTAAGTCTGGAAACATAGCTTGTGAGGGGAGTGAAGAAAATTGACATGCACAGGCTGACAAGACACTAAGAAACAGCTGAAGCATATATGCTTGATGTTGCAAGACATGCTGCTGAGGATGGTTGATAAGGAGGCTCCAAAATTAAGCTAAGAAAAAATTTTGGAGGGTGTTTGTAGTCGCTACAACACTTTGTGACACATTGGTATAACTCCAACTCTCTAAATGCACCTTGTTCATGAAAAGAAAGTCTAACACCTCTGTAAGTATTGTTCAATTATTTGTTTGTCTTGGTTTCCACACTTGCTTGATTGTAAGATGTAGCATCTGCCAAGCCCTTAATCAGTTGACACACATTCCAAGCCAAGTCAACACAGTTGTTTTGATTGGGGATGAGGGGTATATTGGTGCACAAACCATATGGTCGTTAGAATTTTAATTTCATCTCTAGTGTTGCTTCGTTGCCAGCAGGCCTAGACAGTACCCCGACAGAGTCATGCAGGAACACAAACATCGCTTCACTACCAGCGAGCCTGGTCAGTGCCCCAATGGAATTACTTGCATCACCTCTTTGCACAGGAAGCCTTTCTCTTCGTTCACCTTATTCATTTTTCATTTTTTTTTTTTATTTTTTTCATTTTTTTCATTTTTCATAACTGTGCATAACACTTATTCATTTCAGAGGCGGAAGAGGGATCCCGAATTATTGAGAGAATAAGAGGTTTTTCCTTCTTAGAAGTAGTTTATATATACCTCTGATGTGCTTGTTAAGGTTTTCCCCCTTACCTTACTCTACTTGACTGAGCTAACAAGGATTAACCCAAAAACAACTGACTAGAGTAGGTGACACTAGTTAGCAGGCAAGAATTGTGTTTTCACCAAGGTTCACTTCGAACAGTATGTGTTTTCCATCAATGTATCATGGAATGAAGACAAAAAATTCTTCATACAAAGGCAGGACGAGAAATAATCAAGTATTGATAATTGAAAAAATCCTCTTGTACTTTACCCATCTTGTTTCAAGAGTTGCACACGGTCCATGCAATACTAACCTATGAATGAAAACAAGCAAACAAACTGGAAAACAAAGCAAAAAGCAAAATTAAATGTGTAAGAAAAGCGAGTAAACAAACAAACAAGCAAGAAAGAAAACATGCATGCAAACAAACAAGGTAAAGCAAACACTACTCCTACTCCTAAGCTAACGGTGCATAGGTCTGCTCACGTGAAGTGATACTTCCAATGCAGCCACTAGCGCATTGGTCGACCCATGTTGGTGAAGGCATGGTTTGCAAACAACGTAGTTGTGCAAACCAGCAAATATGAAAGATATAACAATGAAGCCAAACACACTTCAGGTTTAAATGTGTCCATAGAACATAAGTGAGTGCAAGTGCATGACATGTGGTTCATGGACTTACCATGGTGTGGTGTGACACTACGTGTAGATGTTAAGCATACACACACTCTTGACTATGACATGCAAGAAAACATGAGAAAGGTAGACCACTTACGTTGTGCAGGTGTGCTTGCTATGTAAGATTCCTCCAATGCATGAGCAATGGGATCATTTTTTTTCAAGTGGAGGAAGCAAAATCTGTGTGTGATATTGATCTTCAATGCATACAAATGAGTGATGAGGTGCCTCAGGCATTTGAACAATTTCTTGATCGGAAGTGAAACCAATCTTAGGACAGCGAGGACCTAAAATAACCATTAGCTCGGGATGAAGTGCCTCGATAGTCTGTGGGGTTTTGACTTTGTCAACAGATAGATCATCGTAGACCATTGTCTTAGACAGATTAACAACAGTTGAATCAATATCGTGATTGGATGAAGAAGTAGAGAGATCACGACAATCAAGATCAGAAAATTTAGGATATTTGTTGGCATCCTCATGGTTTGATGAATCACATAAGGGGTATATGAGAAGCAATAATGTTTACCTTCCGTGTTTCCAAAAAACGAAGATGAGAAATCAAGTGGATTTTCAATGAATGATTGGTCCTATCCATTTTCAGATGATGGATTGACATACGGTGTGTCCTATGAATGATAAAAAAATGGGTACATCTGTGGATGGGATACACATGAAAAAATGGGGATGGCAAGATCATCAAGGATGTCAGGAAAAAATGGAGGAGGTACATATAGACATGGATGGTCCTCTACTACCAATGGATGTTCAAGCTCCTAGTCATACTCTTCATGAATGACAACGCATGTTGGTTGTGCAACACCAACTTTGTTGATGTCTTGATCCTCGTTCACAATAAGTGTAGAGTCTGGAATGGAAAAACACAAGACAATGTGATCCGGAGGATCATTTGAGTATGAAGATAAAGGTTGAGGTACAAAATACATGTGATAACCCAATGGATTTACAACCAAACTTGCATGAAAATCAGAAGGAGCGATGTCAGGAGGATGTGATGGCTGAACATATGTGTGCGCATATTCTCCCACATCACTCTGTGGTGGTGGAGTTGTTTGACTAGGGGACAATGGATAGGCACTTGTGACAACAACCGTGTCCATCTGTGATTGCACAGCTCCATCAAAAAAGTATGCTGAGAAGGGTTTGAGCTTGAAATTCTTCTTGGGATTGATAGATTTTATAAGGAAATATTCAAATCTATCCTTGAGGTATTGAAATTTCATCTGACTTCTTATGGCTTCAAAAATGAATAGATGGAAGTGCTCTGAAAACTCCATAGGTGATTCGTGCAGGGTATTCTGTTGTTTTAACAATTTTTTATCAAGTACTTCCAGGATAAAAATGATGGAAAACATATTCGATTAGATCGTTGAACTGCTTGAATGAGTGCACGGAGTTATGAGGTAGTGTGCCACACCATTGCAATGGGTGGTCGTGAAGTGTGTGTGCGAGCAGTGAACAGACCTCTATTTCATTAAAATCTTCCATGCCCTTCATGAGAGCATGGAAGTCTTCTAAGTGCTCAGGCCATGCCACTTCACCTTCACCATCATACGTGAATTGTGACAAGTGATCCCATAACTCCCTTTCGATGTGAAATATATGTATGTTAGAAAGAAATTTCAGAGTGTGAACTATAAAAAATTCCATGATAGATGTGTGAAGACTCAAAACATATTATGAGGACTCAACTTGTTATCTGGCCCTCCTTCTAGTGCCAAAATGTTGACAGTGCTGGACCCGCTAACATATCATGGGATCTCCCTAGTAATAAGTCCCAACTAGACCTCAGACCATTTGTTGTAGGAGTCCCAACAGTGGGTCGTACAGTATTGCCTTAACCATGGTTGTGCGCAGAGGCAAGTAAGATGTCCTTGTTGGTAGCAAGGGTGTGACATGTGCAGCAAGCCAAGGAAGGTGCATGAATGGTTCTAACACATAGAAAGTGAGGTGAGTGCGCCCCTTGGAAACCTGTGAAAGCACGTGGCTAAGAAGGTAACACATGAGAAAAGATGCATCACAAACTAGAAAGCAAGTAAGCTAAAAATCCAAAGTGATGGTTAAACCAACATCACATCTCAGTAAGATTCATACATACTTATATAGAAAGAGTCCATACATGCATGTGTAAGCAAACATATACATATATCATTAAAGTAACCAAGATAGCTGAAATACAATAACAACATATGCATGAAATGTGTTGGCTCTGTTATATTAAGAAGTAAAATTTCCAATCATATAGTACAACCATGATCAACCACTAGTCCCGATAGCATAACATTATAGTCACTACTGCTTTCTCCTCCAAAGAGATGTACTAGCTCTGCACTATGGAGAAGCCAAGGCTCGTTACAATATTGTCCAAGCTTTTTTTAAGATACTCCTATCGGAATCTTGGCTGACCAAAAGCCTATACAATGAGTTATAAGGGACTATACATAGCAAAGGTTGGGGTGACCCTTGACATTCCCCTTTGTGACTATTCATCTACCCTCATGACTCTTCAACTAATATATGACTGTTACATTCAACTATTGACACTTGAACTTCCACTTGACAATATGTTACATACAATCTGCACATGTACCCATGTGAGACAAAATAGGCTTGAGAAATCCATGCAAGACATCACTAACACTAGGAAATTTGTGGTAAGACCAAATCTTAGACATCCTTGTGATGATCGATGGTGGAAAACAGATTCCAAGCTTGGTCACCCATGATGGTGTTCGTGCACTTCAATGATGACATCCGGTTGAAAGAAAACTCTTGCCTCTGCATCCAGGTACACTGATATGGCTCCTTTTTCCAACTCGTCTGATAACATGCGCATCATCATCATGAGTGCAGTTGGACCAACAACATAATGATGCATAGTGTTAGTGCAGATCTTCGAGTGTGTGCTAGTGATCATGCGCATCAACTTGTCAAAATACATGTTCAGCTCCATCAGACTTGCTTCTTGTCTTCACCTTGGTGAGTGTGCCAAATGGGTGGGATCACATGTGTGCACACAATGACATCCATGCTCCTAAATACTCTTGTATGTGATTGACAACAATTCTCACCCTGTCTACTCCACACCGACTGCTAAATGGATCTACAACTTGTACGGGCATAGTTTCATCATTCTTTGCATATTGCGCCCCCTGTTGTACCTGTTCCTGATGCAACCTTTCTCTCATTTGTATAGTTGTTGTTCTTCCTTGAGTTGCTACTTCAACACATGCAACTCCTTCTCTTTTTCTCTGTCTTCGCGTCATCACCTCATAGCCTCAATATCCAAAGTTGTCTTCATCACAAGTGGATTTGATTTGAACCTGTAGCTTTGCTCTACCTTCATGTTGTCAACAACCTTCCTCTTACATTCGTCGCGTGTAGGTGTGCTACCTTTTGCTGCTATAGATGGTGCCACTCGATGCGATGCTATTTCCATTTCATGTTGATGTCCTTGTCTATGAACAACTTGATGTCTTCATAGGTAGGTGTTGATGGTGTTGGACCTACCATCATTCAGGGGATCACCCTGGTATGAAGTCCCAACTAGACCTCACACCGTTTGGAGTGGGAGACCCATATTGTACAATGGTTGGTTGCCATTATCTTAAAAATTTGCCTCAACTCTTTCTTGTCAGCACATGAGAGTGGTCTGCTTTGTCTTGCGAGAAGTGAGGTTCGTGTGCCTAGTGATTGTAAGTGCCTCTTGTGTCAATGGTTCTTTCACTGTAGAGGGAGAGGGTGAGAGTAAGTCCCAAATCTGTTGGGAGTAGTCCCAAATCTACTAGGAACACACAACATAATAGGATGTGCACTGCTTCCAGCAGAATAGTCCACATAGATGCATCAGTCAAAACACAAAAGGGAAGATAACACATATAACACTCAGTGGATTAGTCCACATGAGTACAATGGTTGTTATAGCAAGTTTTATGTGAAAGGTTTGTCTGATGTCCGAGAGAGTAGTATGCATGGGCGAGACAACATCAACAACATATCCAACACGTTTTCATTAACATATATGTGTTACAACAAGTGAATTAGTTCAAGTGTTAAACATAGGTTAAAGAAACATGCATTACAAGTGTTAAAGATTAGTCTTACAATAGTTACAATACATGTGTGAAAATGTGTTGGCCTGTGAGTAGGCTTCTAAATTAAGCGAAAGTTCCAAGACACATTGTTACACCATACATCACTAACCCCATGTGTGGGGCATTGGAGCCACTACATACTCCTCCAAGATAAGATTACAGAATCTCAAGGCTATGTGGGAGGAGCTGAGGTGAAAAGCCATCTTGCATGTACAAATGAGGGGGTATTTATAACCAAGGGTGAAACTGACCCTTATGGCTGTTCAACTATCCTCATGACTATTTGACTTCCATGAATTTTCGGCTTTACATGTCTCTTCATACAACAAGTGGGTCTCTTGGACTTCCACGTTACATTACATTGATTGACAGTATGGCCCATAGTAGAGATGTGGACGACATGACTCATGACATGATTTGACATGATAGTGCTGGTATTTGTGCTGTTGTTGGTGTGCATATTGAGCTATAGTGTTGCTGGGTGATGGATGTCCTCATGGTGTGTTGCAGCTTCACTTCCACATGTAAAAGTGTGTGGATTCTTCGATGGTCATTGGTTCACTAATGTTGCATTCACACATTTCTCCTTACTTGTATATTGGTAAGCTTGACAGATTCATCCATTCGTCAACACATCTTGCATGTTTGCTTGTCCATCCATCCATGAACACATCTTTGCATATCCGTCTGCTAACACATATTTTCATGATCATCCATTCATGAGCACATCTCTTTGCATGCATCGTCTATTTATCCGTTGGTGAACCTATCCTTCTGCATGTGCTCCCTTTGTTCATCCCATCTATCATCACGCCATGTTTGTTTGTGTACCTGTGTCTGTAGTCACACATGGTGAGACGACATCAAATCCATAAACCTCCCAGTCTACCATGATGCATGATAATTTCAGAGTCAGGTGACCGGGAGAGGTGAGGTGTTGTGAGGTGGGATGGAGGCTCTCTACACTGCTGATGAAAATTGCGTAGGAGTCATTGGGTGATGAATATGGTCAATTTGGATCGACATTGACTTTCCATAGGGTCTCGCTCTTCTAGAGGAAAAAATTGCGTAGTTTTTGAGAGGAACAGTCCGGGTTGCGGAAAGGATGGGCAAGCAAAACTTGCACAATTTCTAGAATGAGTGAGCAGTCAGAACTTGGTAGAAAAACTACGCAATTCCTGGGGGGAACTCGCAGTCAGTTGTTGGGTCACTGGCAGCAAAAACTGTGCAATTCCTAAGGGGAACTGGCAGTCGGTTGCCTGGAGCTTGGCAACAAAAACCTTGCAATTCTTTGAGGGAACTGAAAGTAGGACTGCTAGAGCTTAGCAGCAAAAACTGTGCAATTCTAGGAGGGAATTGGCAGTCAAATACTCGAACTTAGTAGCAAAAACTACATAATTCCTAGAGGGAAATGTCAGTCAGTTGTTGGGAGTTGCTAGTGGGAAAAACTGCGCTGATGCTGGGAGGCTAGCCTACTGGCCACCTGTGTGCAGTTTTTGAACTAAGTGGATTGTTGGGTAGCAGAGGAATTTCTCATGAAAACTACACAATTTTCTGGGCGAGCAGCCAGTCGGCTATCGGGAGGGCTAGCTGGAAAAATTGTGCAATTTTATGAGGAAGACAGGGATGGGCACTGGGTGTCTGTGCAGCCTGTATATGAAATTTTCTCAGTCAGCGGAGTAGGAAAGGTCTGCAGCCTTTGTGCAATTTTTTGAGGGGAGTCAGTCCCGGGTTGGCTGCCAGGTCAAAATCTCCAGTTGACTAGCTTGAAGGTTGATTGATTTTCTTGTGGACAGTGCAGCTTGAAATGGATTGCTTGGTGCTTCTGCATTGTTCTGGGTGACAATCGATTGAGTCGATGGCAAGGTGATGGTCTAGCTGTTAGAGGGGAATCTGGTCGTCAAAACTTTAACAAAGTGACTAAGTGTGTGAATGAGCAAAAGATGCATACGTGATCTTGCAAACATATACTTACATGACTTGATGACGAGATGACTCAAACCATCCACACACACATGCTCAACATGACTGACCGACGGTATAAGCGACAAGCGTGACACTTATGATTGATCGTTGGTCGACCGTGATGATGCTTTCGTGATAGTGAATGTGACTCTGTGTGTGAGTGCAACAGATTTTTTCATAGAGAACACAACAAGTACACACGAAGCGAAGACTTTGAGTATAACCAAAACATGGTCGCAAGCAAGATTTGTCATCAACATGCAAAAACTTGGGTGAAATGATCAAGCAAGGTGGGTGCGAAGGCTCACACAATCTCAAGGAGTGAACCCGAGTGTGTGCAGTCATAAAGTGAAACTATCAATGGAGGCTCCGAAATTGGGTGCAGGCCAAAATTTTGGAGGGTGGTTGTAGTCGCTACAACACTTGGCAACACACTGGTAGAACTCCAACTTCTCTATTTTGGTTCATTGATAGCACAAGGCCATGGTCTTTCAGGGAGTATTGAATTGTTGTGTGGGTTACTCCGGCTTCCCCACTTACCTCATGGATATACATGGTTCACCTTTTGCCAACTCAGTCAAACACAATCAAAAGTTCAGCTTCATCATAGTGTTTCGAATCCGGGAAGGGTACTTTAGCTCACGAGTTGAATATTTTCAGAGTATAAGTTTTCATCTCTATTGTTGCTCTGCTACCAGAAAGCCTGGACAGTACCCTGACGTAGTCACGTAAGAACACACACATTGCTCCACTACCAACAAGCTTGGTCAGTACCTCGATGGAGTTGCATGCTTCACCTCTCTGCACATGAAGCCTTTCTCTTCTTTCACCTTTGTATTTTTCGAGAGGATTGTCCATAGGAACTTATTTATTTTTTGGGTGGAAGATGGATCTCGACTTATTGAGAGTAGAAGAGGTTGTTCTTTGAAAGAAGCCTTTAAGACCTATGACATAGGTTTTCTCATTTAGATTTTCCCCTTCTCTGTTTCTACTAGTTGGATGAGCTTAAACACACAAAGAAGAAGGTTGAGTGCAGGCATGGGGCTTCCCATTGTGGACAGGTTGGACCAAAACTTCCCTCACAGATGACTCATATTTTCTGTGAAGACTTCATCAGACGAAGGTTATAACCAAGCATAGAGAAGATGAACACAAGACTGGCTAAGTGTTGCATTGTCACAAGTTTCTTCAAATCTCAGCCACATATTCTATTTAAAAGCCAGAATGCAGTAGTTGGTAGCACTTATTTCCAAAAACAAAAATAGTAATGTATCAAGCAAACTAAACAAACGTAAACAAAAATAGTAAGCAGAACAAATTAAATAAGGACAAAGATAGTAAGCAAGGAAAACAAAATGAAAACAACAAGCAACAAGCAGACTATGTACATGGCATGGGGCATGGCCTAGCCTATTGTAAATAATTCTTGAGATCTTTGTCATTGACAAGAAGGTTGTCAACCCTCCCATCAAGTGAATACAACCGGTATGTGTGTGGGCCAAGCTTTTCCTGGACTGTGTATGTATTTTCTATCAATGTATCATGGACTGAAGGCAACAAGTTCTTACATAAGAGGTAGGACGACAAATATCCAAGTATTGATAGTTGTACAAGTCCTCATGTACTTCACCTAGATTTTTTTAAGATTCACACATGGTCCATGTGAAACTAACCTATGGACATAAGCAAGCAAACAAACCAAAAATCTAATCAAGAAGCAGAATAAAATGTGCATGCAAAGCAAGTAAGCAAACACATAAGAAAATAAGAAAACACATAAAGAAAGAAGCAAACGTGCATGAAAGAAAACAACTCATAGCAAATACTACTCCTACTCGTAAGCTAATAGTGCATGGGTCATCTCATGTGAAGTGATATTTCCAATGCAGCCACCGACGCATTGGTTGACGCATGTTGGTGAAGGCATGGTTCGCAAACAACACAGTTGTGCAACCTAGCAGATGTGAAAGATACAACAATGAATATAGACACACTCCAAGCTTAAAAGCATCCACAGAGAAAAAATGAGTGAAAGCACATTACATGCACTTTGTGGACTTGCCATGGTGTTGTGTTACATTGTGTACAGATGTTGAGTGTATGCATTCTCTTGTCTGTGACATGCAAGGAATCGTTAGAAAGGTAGACCACTTACGTTGTACAAGTGTGCTTGCTTTGTAAGATTCCTCCAATGCATGAGCAATGGGATCATATAGTTTGAGTGGAGGAAGTGAAATCTGATTGTTAGATTGATCCTAAATGCAAAGCAGAGAGTGATAAGGATCCTTGTGTGTTTCAAAAATTTCCTGATCAGAAGCGAAACCAACCTCAGGATAGCGAGGACCTGACACAACCACCAGCTTGGCCTGAAGTGCCTCGACAGTCTAGGGGGTTTCAACTTCGCTGATAGATAGATCATCATAGACCAGTGTCTTAGACAGATTAACAATGATTGAATCAACATTGTGATTAGATGAAGAAGTAGAGAGGTCATGACAACCAAGATAAAAAAAATTCAGGATGTTTGTTGGCATCCTCATGATTTGATGAATCATGTAGAGGGGTATATAAGAAGCAAGGATGTTCACCCTCTATGTTTTCATAAATGACAGATGATAGATTGGATGGATTTTAAGAGGAAGATGTGTCCTCTCTACAATGTAATGACATACTGACATCCGACGTGTCTTGTGAATGATCAGAAGTAGGAACATCCGGGAATGAGTTTTCACAGGGGAAATCAACAATGGCAGACTCACAAGGGATGTCAGGATAGAGTGGGTGAGGTGCAGATGGAAGGGATTCATCCTTCACTGTGGGTTCTTCTTTAGATTCCCGCACACACTCATCATGAATGATAGTGCAGGCTAGCTGCATAACACCAACTCCATCATCAACTTGATCCTCGTTCACAACAGGTGAGGAGTTTGGAACAAAAGAACACAAGCCAATACAATACGAAGGATCAATAGAACACAGGGACAGAGGTTGAGGGAATGAATCCATGTGACAACCAACAGGCTTGCAAGCAAATCTGCGCAAATATCAAGAGAAGGTGGGGTGGGAGGATGTGATAGTTCAATAGATGTGTGTGCATAATATCCCACATCACTCTGTAGTGGTGGAGATGTTTGATGAGGTGAAGGTGGACAGTCTCTTGTGATAGCAACTGTGCCTACCTATGATTGCGTAGTTCCATCACCGAAGTGTGTTGACCAGGGTTCAGATGATTTTAAGAATGGGGGATTTTTGGATATGTGAAGAAAATACTCAAATCTTCCATAAATAAATTCCCAATCAATTTTATCTTCAAGAAATCGGTATGCAAGATTATAAAAGTGTGTGTAAAACTATTCAATGGATACATCAGGTGCTTTTCGTAATTACAAAATTTCTTGATTGAGTACTTTATGGTTAAAGTGATTGAAAGCATGGTCTATCTCTACTACTAGATGAGCAAGAGAGTGAATATATTTTCCAAGTAGCGTGGCACACTAGTGCATTGGGTGCCCTCGAAGCATGTAGACAAACAACCCACAGGTCATGTATTCTTCAAAGGTTCCATGTCTTTCGTATGAGCCTACAATGTCGACCTCATGCCTAACCAAGGCTACATGGCCTCCACCATTGTATGTTTTATGTGACAAGTTATCTGACAGCTTTTATGAGATAATGAAGTCATTTCGACATACACTCCGAAAGAGCAACTCTGTAGTTAGTCATGATAGATATGTAGAGATTCAAAAGACATGTGAGGACTCAGCTTGTCATCTTGCCCTCCTTCTAGCGCTACAAATCTTAACGGTGCTAGACCCACCAACATTCAGGGGATAACCCTGGTATGAAGTCCCAACTAGACCTCACACCATTTAGTGTGGGAGTCCCATCTGATACGATGGCTTGGTTTCCATTATCTTAAACATTTGCCTCAACTCTTGCTTGTCAACATAGGAGAGTGGTCTGCTTTGTCTTGTGAGAAGTGAGGTTCGCATGCCTGGTGATTGTAATTGCCTCTTGTGCCAATGGTTCTTTCACTGTAGAGAGAGAGGGTGGGAGTGAGTCCTAATTCAGTTGGGAGTAATCCCAAATCTAGTAGGAACACACAACACAACAAGATGTGCACAACTTCCGGTGGAATAGTCCACACAGATGCGGTAGTCACAACACACAAGGGAAGATAACATGTATAACACTCAACAGATTAGTCCATGTGAGTACAATGGTTGTTATAGAAAGTTTTATGTTAAAATTATGTTTGATGTCCAAGAGAGTAGTCTACATGGGCGAGACAATGTTAACAGCATATACAACACATTTTCATTAACATATATGTGTTACAACAAGTGAATTAGTTCAAGTGTTAAACACAGGTTAAAGAAACATGCATTACAAATGTTAAAGATTAGTCTTACAATAGTTAAAATACATGTGCGAAAACATGCTGACCTGTGAGCAGGCTTCTGAATTAAGTGAAAATTCCAAGACACATCGTTACACCATACATCACTAACCTTGCTTGTGGGGCATTGGAGCCACTACTTACTCCTCCAAGAAAAGATTACAAACTCTCAAGACTATGCGAGAGGAGCTGAGGTGAAAAGTCCTCTTACATGTACAAATGAGGGGGTATTTATAGCCAAGGGTGAAAATGACCCTCGTAGCTATTCGACTACCCTCATGACTATTTGAATTCCATGACTTTTCAACTTTACATGTCTCTTCATACAACAAGTGGGTCTCTTGGACTTCCACGTTACATTAAATTGATTGACAGTATGGCCCACGGTAGAGATGTGGACGACATGACTCATGACATGACTCGACATGACAGTGCTGGTACATTCATGCTGTTGCTAGTGTGCATGTCGAGTTACAGTGCTTTTGGGCGATGGATGTCCTCATGGTGTGTCACAGCTTCACCTCCGCATGGAAAATTGCACAAATTCTTCAATGGTCATTGGTTCACTTGATGTTGCATTCACACATTTCTCCTTTCTTTTATGTTGGTAAGCTTGACAGGTTCATCTGTTCACAAAAAATGCATGTTTGTCCATCTGTCTGTCCATGAACACATCTTGCATGTTTTCTCATCTGTCTGTCCACGAACACATCTTTGCATGTCCATCCACGAACACATTTTTGCATGATCATCCATTCGCGAGAACATATCTTTGCATGCATCATTTGTTCATATGTTAGTGAACTTGTCCTTCTACATGTGCTCCCTTTTTTCATCCCATCCGTCGTCATGCCATGTTTGTTTTTTTACCTATCTCTACAGTCACTCATGAAGAGATGACATCAAATCCATAAACCTCTTATTCTACCATGATGCATGATCATTTCGAATGTAGGTGACCGAGAGAGGTGACAAGGGTGTGAGATGGGATGGAGCCTCTGGGCACTATTGATGAAAACTGCACAAGAGTCACTGGGTGATGAATATGGGCAATCTGGATTGACAGTGAATGCCTGCGGGGTCTGGCTCAGCTGGAGGACAAAACTGCGCAGTTTTTAAAAGGAACAGTCCAGGTTGTGGAAAGGCTAGGAAAGCAAAACCTGCACAATTTCTGGAACAAGCGGCAGCGAGAGCTTGGCAGTAAAAACTGCGCAGTTCCTGGGGGGAACTGGCAGTCAACTACTGGGTCACTGGTAGCAAAAATTGTGCATTTCCTGAGGGGAACTGGTAGTCACTTGTCGAGAGCTTGGCAGCAAAAATTGCGCAATTCCTAGAGGGTACTAGTAGTCAGCTACTAGATCTTGACAGAAAAACTATGCAATTCTTAGAGGGAATTGGCAGTCCTACTAGAGCTTGGCAGCAAAAATTGTGCAATTCCTGGAGGGAATTGTCAGTCGGCTGTCGGGAGATGCTGAGGAGAAAAACTGTGCTGATGTTAAGATACTAGCCTATTGGTCACCTATGTACAGTTTCTGAGCTGAGCGGATTATTGGGCAGTAGAGGACTTGGTCTTGAAAACTGCGTAATTTTCTGGGTGAGCATCCGGTAGGTTGTTGGAAGGGTTGGCTAGAAAAACTGCGTAATTTTTTAAGGGAGATAGGGACGGGCACTAGGTATCTATCTGGCTTATCTGTGCAATTTTCTCAGTCAGTGGAGTGGGCAAGGTCTGCAGCCTCTGTGCAATTTTTGAGGGGAGACAGTCCCGGGGTGGCTACCAGGCCAAACTCTTCGGTTGACCAGCTTGAAGGTTGATTGATTTGCTTGTAGATAGCGCAACTTTAAATGGCTTGCTTGGTGCTTCTACACTATTCTGGGTGATAGTTGATCAAGTCGATGGCGGGGTGATGGTCCTATAGGTTTTAACCCCATACAGAAATTACCTGCATATGAATTCTAAAACATAGAAAATAAACAATGCGAGAGCATAACACATAAAACACATATACATAGAGATTTTCCCCTGGATCCCAAAACCGGGACTACTAGCTTGATTTTTCATTATGTTCAATTCAATGTTACAATACATATTTATACATGTTGAAGCATCCAATACCATGGACCGAAAACCATTGCATCAAAAACCATGGACCGAAAACTATCGCGTCCAAAACCATGTGTGAAAAACATGCACAAAACCATAGGTAGGTCTGCCCAACCTAATATAGGGTCCATAGAGTGGGGTTAACTACACCCCTTAAACCCCCTGTGACTTCCCCCGTTATGAAATCAACGCAATGAAGGGGGGGCTCCACCCCCCTTCTAGCCCCACAGTTAACTACGTGGGCTAGTCATGGAAAGAATATAACACAACCCAACATTCTCCCACTTGTTGTTTTCTTTCCACAGGGGGCCACAAGAGAGCTTAGTCATTTATCCATTCCTGCAACACCCATTGTTTCTCTACACCAAGAGAACTTCTCAGAGCTCGCAGATTTTTTCAATGCATCTACAGTGTTCTTCAAAATGTCCACCTTTACCAGCAATACCCTTTTGTCTTCTATCATATCCCTCACAAAGTGATACTAAAAATCAATGTGCTTTGTCTTTGAATGATATGCAGGGTTCTTTGCCAAGAAAATTTCACTTTGGCTATAGCATTCTATCCTTATAGCTCCCTGTACTAACCCCATACTTGAACACAATCTTTGCAACCAAACTACTTCCTTGCTTGCATGAGTGGCTACCATGTATTCTTCCTCTGTAGTTGATAGTGCCACTACAGATTGTTTCTTACTCATCCAACTGACTGCCCTCCAAATAGGTTAAACACATACCCACTTGTAGATCTTCTCTGATCCAGATCTCCAGCCCAGTCTGCAACAAAGCCACGGATATCCAACACTCTGTCCAATCCTGGTCTTCCTTGGTAGCACAAACCATAATCACTAGTGCCACGCAAATACCTGAAAACGCGCTTCACTGCTATCTAGTGATCCTTCCCTCGTTTTGACATAAACCTGCTCAATACTCCCACTGCATGTGCATTGTCTGGTCTAGTACAAACCATGGCGTACATCATGCTACCGACTGCACTTGCATATGGAACACGAGACATGTCCTCTTCCTCTTCTTGTGTCTTGGGACACTGTTCAGCAGATAACCTCACACCTACGAGAATAGGAACCTTCACCGGTTTACTGTCCTGCATATTAAACCTCTGTAATATTGTCTCGACATACCTCCTCTGGTTTAACCAGAGCTTCCTCTTTGCCCGATATCTTTTAATTTCCATGCCCAAAATATAGTTTGCAGCATCGAGATCTTTCATGTCGAATTTGGAGGACAATTGGGTCTCTAAATCCTGGATAATTTCTTTGTCATTTCCAACCACCAACATATCATCCACATACAAGACCAGATAAATAACACGGTCACCAATTACTTTAAAATACACACAATGATCTACTTTTCTTCTGGTGAAGCCAAGTCCCCGTATAAATGTATCAAATTTTTGATACCACATCCTTGGTGACTGTTTTAAGCCATACAGAGACTTCTTTAACTTGCATACTAGTTCTTTCTTACCCTTTACCGCAAAGCCTTCAGGTTGCTTCATGTAGATTTCCTCTGCCAAATCCCCGTGAAGAAATGTTGTCTTCACATCCATCTATTCTACCTTAAAATCAAAATCAGCAGCAACAGATAAAAGTAATCTAATAGAAGTTACCTTGGCAACAGGAGAATAAATATCACCAAAATCAATTCTCAGCACCTGGGAATAACCTTTTGCTACCAACCGAGCTTTGTATTTCTCCACCTTCCCTTTTGCATTTGTCTTCTTCTTGAACACCCATTTGCTGCCAATGGGTTTCCTTCCAGCGAACAACTCCACCAGATCCCAAGCCTCATTTTTGTGCAAAGATGCCATTTCATCAACCATGGCCTCTTTCCAGAGTTTTCCATCCTCTGAATCCACTATTTCCTTCACAGTTCTGGGATCATCATCAGTAACAGACAAAGCAAAGTTTGAACAGAAAGCAGATGGACTATACCTTTCTGGCTGCCTTCTTTCTCGAGCTTATCTTCTCACAGCCGGAGTTTGTGGCTCTTCATCTTCTGATTCCTCCTCTACTACAGAGTCTGATTCTTCCTCCT
>APFE031086937.1:116978-135782 GCA_000404065.3 Pinus taeda
TATAGAGAAGCACAACTGGCATACATTATCAGTGATGAGAATAACCCTACAAATCATCCTATATATGTAGTGGACATTGATTTTGGAGCGTGCATTCTCCAAATAGAAGAATCCCAAAAGGCCGAAATGCAGATCAAGAAACCAACAGTTCAGGCCGAGGAAAAGCAAGGAAGTCAGGTTTGGGAAATGTTCCTTGATGGAGCATGTTACAGGGAGATTGTAGGAGCAGGAGTGGTGCTAGTATCTCCACAAAAAGAAAGTATTTAGCTGTCTTTTAAGTTGGTTTTTTAGGTGACAAATAATATAGCTGAATATGAAGCACTGTTGTTGGGCCTTAACACAACAAAAGATATAGGGATCAAAAATCTGAAAGTGTTTGGAGATGTTGATCTGATAATTCAACAAGTTAATAAGACATTTCAGGCAAAGCACCCAAGGCTAAGAGCATATAGAGATGAGGTATGGAGAATCAAAGATTCTTTTTATTTTTTATGTATTTCATATATTCCAAGAGCCCAAAATAAAATTGCTAATTCCCTTGTTGTTTCTGCTAGTTTATTTATTCCCCCAATGCCTCCCAAACTAGTTTATGAAGTGTAAATGAGGTAAAAACCATCCTTGCTCGACAATGTCCACCATTGGAAAGTTTTTAATGATGATGATGAGATTAATAGGTTCTTGCAAGTCATTGATGAGTTTTCTGAGATGCAGATTGACCAAGAAAATGGTACCTTGTTGGAAAACTCCCAGTCCCAGCTTAGAAATAAATTTGGTAAAGACAACATAGTCCAGCTTCCTAGTAACCATATTCCTAAAGGTCTAATTCCTCTTGAAAGACTGTTTGACTAGAATAATGTGCCTTACAAAGCTGCCCAAAAAGAAAACCAATCCGCAGTCTGTAAGCATGATATAGGAAGTCCAGGTCAGCCTAAATATGTAAATTTGTTTATAGATTTGTCTGCTAATCAAAGTTCTGAATACTGCAAATTAATGAAGAAATTTGCTAATGTGTTTGCCTAGGAATATAGTGATTTGAAAACATATGATAAGAGTATAATTTAGCACAAAATCCCTCTGGAAAAAGACACTATTCCTTTCAAACAGAAGCTGATACCAATAAATCCTATGCTTCTCCCTCTCATTGAAAAAGAAATTAAAAATTTGCTGGCCGCCAAGATAATTGTTCTTCTCAGATATTCAAAATGGGTAGCCAATCTAGTGGTGGTGAGGAAGAAGAGTGGAGAAATCAGACTGTGTGTTGATTTCAGAAATCTAAAAAAATGCTCGAAGAAAGATAATTATCCTTTACCGAAGATGGAGCATTTACTGCAAAAAGTCTCAGGTGCCAAAGTACTGTCTTTCATAGATGAATTTTCAGGTTTTAATCAGATTGTTGTGCATCCGCATGACCAAGAAAAGACTGTGTTTACCACTCCTTAGGGCACTTTCATGTATGCCAAAACTCCATTTGAACTGATGAATGCTGGAGCAACCTTTCAGAGAGCTATGGATATAGCTTTTGTGGGAGAGAAGGACAGATTTGTGCTTATCTACCTTGATGATATAACTGTTTACTCCAGCAGCCATCAAACTCATTTATAGCATTTGAAAAAATTGTTTTCAAAGTGAAGAAGGTTTGGAATATCAGTCAATCCAAAAAAATCACAATTTGCTTTAGAAGAAGGCAAGTTGTTAGGACATGTTGTATCCACTGCAGGTGTTCAGATTGACCCAGAAAGAGTCAAAGCAATTCAAGCTTTGACTGTCCCTAGATCAAAGAGGGATATTCAATCCTTTCTGGGCAAAATTAACTTCATGAGGAGGTTTAATCCTAATTTTGCAGAACTGGTGAAACATGTTACCTCCATGTTGAAGAAAGGAGCATAGTTAAAATGGATTGATACAGCAAGGAAATCTTTTGAGTCCATTAAGAAGGCTATTATGCAGGCTCCCACATTGATCAGTCCAGATTATAGTAAGGAGTTTCATATTTTCTCATTTGCCTCTGAAGACACTATTGTAGTTGTTTTGTTGCAGCAAGATGAGGAAGGTTCAGAACATCTAGTGGCATTTTTCAGCAAGAATTTGAGGGATGCTGAACTGAGGTATGATATTATAGAAAAGCAGGCATATGCTCTTATTAAATCCTTAAAGGCTTTCAAGGTTTATATCTTGCATTTAAAAATAATTGCATTTGTGCCCTCTACTACAATAAAAGATGTCCTAACACAACCTGATGTTGATGGAAGAAGGGCAAAATGGATTGCAAAACTGATTGAATTTAATATAGAATTGAAGCCCACAAAGCTGGTCAGAGGTTAGGGGCTTGCCAAATTATTAGCTTAAGAAAATTGCAGGGCTTTAGATATTGATTTCCTATATGCAAATTCATAAAATGGTCAAGCAGAAAAGGAGGAAACAGCTAAACCACATAGGAAGCAATTAGTGGCCGAGAATCTAGGTTCTTGTTAGTGGTATGCTGCAATAATTAGTTTCTTGCTGAAGTTAGACATCCCTTCAGGATTTACCCAAAGTCAGGCTAGAACTTTAAAACTTAGAGTAGCAAAATATTGTATTATGGAAAATATGCTCTACTAGAGGGATCCATATGGAATATTTTTAAGGTGTCTAGACAAACAACAAGCAAAAGAACTTATGTAGTAGTTTCATAATAGCATGTGTGGAGGGCACTATTATTGGAAAACTACAGCCCATAAAATTATCAGAGCTGGGTAGTATTGGCCCACTTTATTTTCTGATGTGTTTGCTTTTGTTAAATCTTGTGACAGGTGCCAATGATTTGAAGGAAGCCAGCAGTTGAAATCTCTGCCCCTAAAACCAATTCTGGTAAGAGGACCCTTTCAGCAGTGGGGTTTGGATTTCATTGGAGAAGTCAATCCACATTCCAGTGGCCAGCACAGATGGATATTAGTAGCCGTTGATTATTTTACTAAGTGGATTGAAGCGGTCCCTACAAGGAAGGCTGATCATAATGTGGTAATGAAGTTTTTAATTGAAAATATCTTTACCAGATTTGGTTGTCCACATAAGTTAGTCACAGATAATGCAGTAGCCTTCAAAGCCAAAGAGTTGGTGGAAATGTGTGATTCCATGGGCATAAAATTGATTCATTCTACCTCATATTATCCACAAGGAAATGGTTTAGCAGAATCTTCCAACAAAAGTCTGATAAGGATCATTAAGAAGTTGTTGGATGATAATAAGAAGAATTAGGATTCCAAGCTCAAGTATGCACTATGGGCTGATAGAGTGACCATCAAGAAATCCATAGGGAGTTCTCCATTCAAACTGGTGTATGGTACTGAGGCGGTATTCCCAATTTAATTAACTCTCCCTGTGGCAAAATTCCTTGAAGAAGAGCAGAATGAAGAAGATGATATGGGAAAAAGAATCACTAATTTGACAGAGTTACATCAAATTAGAGAACAATTGGTTGAAAAAGCTACATCACATCAACAGAGGATCAAGGAAGCCTTTGATAAGAAGGCAAAAACAAATACTTTTTAGGTTGGAGACTTGGTTCTGAAGTGGGATGTTCTAAAAGAGAAGAAAGGCAATCATGGGAAATTTTATGCTTTCTTAACAGGGCCATTAATCATTTCACAGGTTCAAGGGAACAACACCTTCATACTGAAAAGTATGGGAGGAGACACAGTTTTTGATGGCCCAGTTAATGGGCGGTTTTTGAAACTTTATGTTGTTTAAGGTCTTTTGCCTTAAAGTTCGTAAATAGTTTGTTTTTATTAGTTTATTGCAGGCATAATAGACTCCATGCCCAATGGAATACTAGGAATTTTGGTTAGTCTGTTTTCAGCTGGAAAGGCAGTGGTCTGCAAGTCCTTGAGACCTCACAGGGAGGATCTCATCCCCAAAAGGAGCCAGTGTTAGCTCTGCTACAATTTTCAACATTTCATCGTTAAAGCAAGTCAAACAGTGCTGGTTTGGGTCGCAAAGTAGTTGCAGTTGTTTGTTTCATACTCCTCCTTTATTTTTATTATGCCCTTGTAACTCCCATTCCTCCATTGCTTCCTTCCCCTTAAATCCTGCTCATTCCCCTTCAAACCCCGTTACCCTTTATAAAAGCCCGAATGCCTTTTGTATCCCTATATAAACCTTTTTCGTTTAATCCCACCTGCATATAATATAATAAAGAATTTTAATCTGGGCTCGCCCCTCGTCTGTCACATCATCCAAAGGCATGCGCATTAATCCTGTCCATCCAGTCTTCCGCCTCGGGATCTGACGCTTGACGCTTTCCCCGCTCCGTGAATTTGCACGTCCTTTAACCTACGAGAAGGTGGTTTACCATCGGTCACGTGTATCTCCCTGATTGCATCACATCATTTCATACAGATACCGCCCTCGCCCTTAAGTGGTGTGGGGAAACCACTTCCTGTCACCGTACCCAACTCCCCATGCATTAAGAGCTAATTATCTTAGCTGCCCAGCGACATTCCGATTGCCCATCCTATGATCTAACGGCCCTCGTTTATTTCACTTCCCGCCAGTTTATATGCCCCTACTCAAGTTTCTTGTTCCGTCCCTTATGATCACATCCCTATCGTTCATTTCTTTGATCTAACGGCCATTGTTTCTCCTCGGCTTTTCATCCATTTTCAATGCATTCTTCAGTGTTTTGGGGCTTGTTCTGTGTACGCAAAAGAGAAAGCAAGCCATCATCTCCCCGTACTTTGCAATTGAATTCTCAGCTACCTCCATTCAAGAGCAGCACAGTCAAGGACGAGAAAGTACTGCCTCGAGCAGTTGAATTCATTCAACAGTTGTGGACATTTATTCATGAAACATTCCACCTATTCGAGCAGTACACCAAAGTACCTGTAAATGTCAAATTTGTCAATTGAAACATTCAGATTGTAGCAGAAGACCCATATCTAAATGTAAATATGGTTGGTGATCCATTAAGACATCTCCACGCATAACCTAGCAGAGATATTCTTAAAACAAACTCTATATATAATTAGATCAACAATGTAATCAGTTGATGAGTGTTAGATGAGTGTTAGGGTGTTGTAAGCTTCAACTTCTGGAGACTGTAATTACTATGTAACCTGCAGCTTCTGGTCTTCATTTCCAACTAATACAAGCTTCTTTTGCTATCAATTGCTAATTTTCCACTTCTTCTTCTTCTTCCAGGCTGTGCCTATTGTGCAACTATTCATGTACTATGATTTTTAGCAGCAAAGGGGCTGTCATCCCACCTCTAGGTTAGAACTTAGTTGTTTCATTGAAATTGCTTGCAGGTTTCTGTTAATTTAATGCATAGAGAGCTGTCATTCTGTCTGTGTATTAAATAATAGATTTACAGACCTTTTAGCTGGTTGCAGCTGGCCATCACAGGGTCCTGTGCATCTGCTAGTGTGGTCAGTATTCTCCATCATTACATTTTCCTTAAACTATGAGTTATGCTTAGTCTGGGGGTGTTCACCCATGTCTGGGGTCAATCATATTAGGAGTGGTTATCTGGATTGAATATACAACATTTCTTTCATTCATCCATCATTTTATGCAACATTTTGTTGAGTTTGTAATGTTTCCGAGCATCATTGATATACAACCTAGGTGAGTTTCTTGGTGTGATAACACCCCCAACCGCCTCTTGCACATGAAGTCCTGGATGCAAATATTGTTTTCTTCTACGAAGTGTGATGACTGGTTCATAATTCTCTTTAGACATTATTACAGAGTGTTTCAAAAGAAGCAGGAGGATATTTTTCCGTGATCAACAATAGATCATGTGAAAAAGTTTAGCTCATATTAATTGTAATATGGAGGCCCTTCAAACCCAAACCGAGTGGCTATGGACAAAGACAATGTCTTGGAAAACATCAATAGATTTCATTAACCTCTTCTTGTGGCAATGTATCATGATGTGATTGTGATTTCTTGCAAATGGAAAAATGGCAATGGTATTCTTGACCATTTTTCTAAATCACATGATAAATGGTGTTTACTTTATAATCATAAACAATTTTCATATTATATGACGTCAAACTTACTCAGCACTTCATTCCAAAATTTCAAACAAAAATTTTCACTACATAATTTTAACTCTTATAACTTTTTATTTTTAAATTTCAAACAAAACTTACAAAAGAAAATACATTTAGCCCTTCCAAAATTTTTGCCAAAAGCAAAGCTCCAAAGAGTGAGACTTGCAAATTATAGTTTTACAAAATTGGCACTATGTAATTAAGAATAAGTTACAAACATTACATTAGGTAATATAAAAGTAATAAGAGGAAGGTAAAGTAGGTCCATGGTAATTAATGTGATTCTTTGTACTATTTTTATTTAAAATATGAATTTTTATTTTTATTTTTATAAATGAATACTATTAAAGTATAATTGAGTAAAATGTATTAAATTGATATTTTAATTTCAAAGGTATTTATTTAAAAAATTCAAAGTACAGTGAGCTTTTATTATTATTAAGATTTACTCTAGTTGTGTCGAGAATGAATCTATCTCAAGTCCCAAACAAGATTTTTCATTCACCACTCAATCTCAGCTCCCTCTCTTCTTATTCTAGCTTTCACCTTGACACTCATCCTCCTTCCAAAAATTTAAACTATGAGGCACAAGGTAGTTGTTGCATATAGGAGCATTTAGATCTTATAATAAAAGTGTGATACTTTGTTGTAATTTCCTCGACAAATGTGATGGCAAGTGTTCCCTGAATGTTGACAATTTCATGGTTAATGTAGCATAAGTTAAATGAAATTTTACAATCTTCTATACAATATCATGAAAGCTATGCCCAAGAGCCAACACCACAGAGAAAGACATATTCTCCAATTCCACATTTGCAACCAACTCTGTGTTAGTGTTGGAGTTGTATATTACCTTTTAACATGAGAAAGATGTGTAACTATCAATATGGTATCAATATAGAGTTAACATATAATATCTAAAATTAATTGATATTATAGTTTCAATCAATTACAATAACATATGAAGGAATCAATTACAATAACATATGAAGGGGATGTGTAATGCTTAATTAACATGTGGTGTGCATATATATAAAGTGTAAGATATATAAAAATTATTTCAATGTCTATATTTAATACATAATTTTATATGAACATTGGAATTAAAAGAAACAGATCTTATTTTACACCTCCATTAAAGAAATGTGAATATATTATTAAATATTAATTATATATGAAATATATATATATATATATATATTGGGTTAAAGAAAAATTCATGTTAGGTTTCACTCTCCTCATTAAAAACAATAATAAGTCTAAAAATATTAAATTAATTAAATCATGGAAGTTAGAATTTATTCCTACCTTTCTATTTTGAGTTTGTTTCTCATCGTTAGGGGTCAATTTAAGCCTAGTTGGTTGAGAGATTCTCTCCAATTAGTTAGGCTCCTAGATTAGTGTTTGGTTGAGAGATTTTCTACACAAATTCTGGTAGTATATTTATATATGTATCATAAACATTATTTGAATAATGAGAATAAAATGTGAGAAATGCTATGAGACTCGGGGGCTTTTCCCGTCATGTCTGATTTGTTCATATTTCTTTTGTTTATTTTATTAATGTTTTGTTAGTTGATTTGAATATCCGTCCTGTGTTATAAGAGCAACAGCTTGTTGAGAAATCGATAAATCTAATATGCATTCAAACACCATGTTTTTTTTTTTATGCGGTTTCTTTGTAGTTTTTTGAGCAAATCTTGAAGTTCGAATTTGGCTGCAAAGTTAGTTTTGGATTTGCCAATTTCTGGTTTATGGCTGACTCGAAAAAACCTCGGCATGCGAGCAAATTTGGAAGGCCCGAGATTTAATAGCATGCTCCATTCCTTAATCGAGCAGGAGAGCCATGCGTGTCAGAAGATCTATTTTCAACTGCATCTGTTTGAGGATTAAAGACATAATTACTCGACATGCCTGCGGAAATGAAAGAACAAAAGATTTATAGAAACCCGAAACCCAACTGTAGTTGTTAAAAAGTATAAGTTTTGAAGTCATGTGGAGGCCGGATGACTCAGAGCCATCGACCGAGTCGTCGCTTTCATGTGGATCCTGAAGCCCTCTACGTAATTCATGAAAGATTATTTCGGATTCCATCAAGGGGCAGTAGCAAATGTATCGGCATTGGGCGTCAAATTATTGAATTTCCAAATTTGTTAATTGATTCCCTCACAGAAATCATTTGTTTGCAACTACGAGTGGATTCAATTTCGGATCTGGGGCTGCAACGATTTCCTCTATGCGGGCTGTGTGAAGCATTTGTGTTGTGTATCATATGGGTGCTCATGAACGCTTAATGCCTTGCGTAACTATATCTATATCTCAAGAAGATCGTAGGGACCCAATTCAAATGGAAGAAAATCCAGAAGACCCAAATCGAAAATGCTTCAAAATCCATCTCCTCGATCTCGTAGAATTCGATGCCATTTTCAACGGCCTCGAGATGCTGGAAATTGACAGAAAGCAGCTTAATCTACAACATGGAAATTCTTGAAAATCCAGCTCCTCGATCTGGTCGAATTTGATGCCATTTTCAACAGCCGGAGACACTGGAAAATTGACAGAAAGCAACTTAATTTGGAACGTGGAACCTGCAAGTAGCTTTGGAAAGGTATTTTTTTCTTCAACTATTCTAATTTTAATGCATGCCCTTCTTCAATTATTCGGGGTCCCTCCTCCGTCATGCAAAGCAAATCTCCAAACTCTGACTTTTCACAACAATCTTCAGTCCATTTTTTAATGGAGTATATTTCCTACCTATAAAATTATTTATTTGGTGGCAGCCTGCTGGTGTTTTTAAAAAAAATTATGGAACAAAAGTATATTAAAGTGCTTTAACGATATTTGAAGCATAATCGAGTGATAAGCGTATTTTTCGTTAAAGTAATGTTTCAGAGGGATTTCTTTTAAGTTGGTGGAAAGCTTTTTAGGCACTCATTTTTTTTATCGAGTAAAATTTTGAATAGAGAGAGAATGAGTGGAATATGGAAGAGAATTAGTGATAAGGTGTAGTCACAAATATTTTTAGGATGGGTCATAAAGTTGTTGTTTTTTTAATATTGAGTGATAAGGAGTTAATAAGTTTGCAAATGTTTTTTTAGATATAAATGATCATAGAATTCTTGGATGAGATAAAGGTGTATTAAAAAATTTAGTTTGGAGAAATAAGGTGTGATTTTGTGGAGTGATAAGGTGAAATTATTTTTTTGTAATATTTAGAGTGATAAGTGAATTTTAAGAGAAGGTAATCATGAGAGAAAATGAGAAGAAATTAAAGTTGAATTTCAAAAGTCTTTGAAGTGAATTTGTTGTTTGAAAAAGGGTCCAAACAAACCAAATATTGTAATTGAAAAGTCTATCTTGGGTGTAAGAGCTATAACCTGTATAATAGAAAGATTGGTTTTTGTGGGGTCGAAGTGTCCTAGATCCGCCTGAAATTGAATAAGGGGATCTTAGGTACCCCATGAGTACATTTGTGATGGTGCATGCTTTTCTGGATTCTTGATGTTGCTTATTTTTTGTGTCTAGTTTTGACACTACAATTATCTTATCTAACACACACAAGGAGTCTAAAGCAAGTGAATGAAACAAGCACATTAATCAAAGAACCTGAAATTAAGAAGCTACAATGAGCATTTAATTAAGCACAAACAATCACATGCATTTGTGCAACTACAACACATAATCAAAGTTGGAAACATCGAAATTCTACATCAACAAGAAATTCATGCAAGGAAATCAAGTTAATGCAACTACAAACTCATGTAATTCAAAAGACTACATCAACATTAAACAACAATTGGTCATTGTGTAACTTGCAAAATCATAATTTGTAAGTTTTTTTTTTTTTGCCTATGTAAGGCTAATTCTATTAATAAGAAACAAAAATATAATTACAAAGAGGCCCAACCTCAACCGTTGTCACTGAAGTTCATCATGAGTATCTAAACTGCCCCAGATTTGGGGAAACCAGTTTGACATGGCAAAAGACCATACATATATCCCGAGGCCGACACCAAAGGAAAACCATACATATGACCTGGACCCATTGTTTAAGGCAAAAACCAGAAGAAGTTTTGACACAGCACCACCTGATGCAATTGAAAATATGACAAACCCGCTTATCGTTCAGACAAACAACAAAAAAAACAAGTGACTGGACCAAACCCGTCAGCAGCAAAAGTTTGAGTTAGTGCGTGGGTGGCAACGGATGCCACGTGGCTTCACTTGTTATCATCCTGATCAGGTGTCTCCTCAACAATGAGGCAAGTGTACCAGCCCCAATCTTCATCCTCCTCCGCCACGTCGCCTTTCACTACGCCACCTGGAGGCTCCCTTGCATGCTGGGTGTCACTCGAACTGCCAACTAAATCCATTGTAATAGAAGCTCCAACTGAGCTACCACTAGTTTGCTGAATGTCGCCAATGTGAACTCCTTCATCATGCAGTCGGCCACATCTAACTCCCCTGCTTTCATCCTTCGGGCATTTCTCAGAACCAAGACCAATTCCCTGAATTCTCTCATCCTGAAATTGCGCTTCAGAATTTCTCACCTGAGCACTGTTCTGCTCATTTTATTTAGAGAAAACAATGGTTACATTGGCAGTTATTATGGGCTTGTTCAGGCTACTCTGGAAGCTAAACTAGGTCGAGTGAGGAATTGAACTGGAATGTAGAGGAGAAATTGTAGTGTGGAGCTGAAAAATCACTGTGCGCGGCCATTGAGGCCTGCACTTGCCCTCGACCACTATGCGTTTGAGGATAGTGCCTATGAGGTGAACTAGGAGGAGGTGAATTCTCATGGGAATGAGGGGGTGAGGCAGGAACAGAGCTCTGCGCTGCTTGTGGGCGAGCACTGCCACCGCGGGTGCCTCCTCTGCGACTCCTCATACATTGACGGACCATATCAATGTGGTTAGAGTGGAATTCAGCTGGATGAGAGGCTAGGATAGAGAACAGGTTGTGAATAGAGGGCTCCTATGCAGGATTCAAAGGGAAATGCATGGAATGGGAGTAATGGTGCCCATTTCCGAGGTCAATACAGCACAAAAGCCAACATCGACTCCCGATGGCAGTTCTGCTGCAGGGATTCCCAGCTTGAGGCGAACAGATGCTGAGGGAAGGTGGATAGATAGAGGGGTCGAAAGGCTCCATGTTATGTCCAACTACGTCCAGATCTCGGCCTGAGTGGTCATTTAATGCTGCATGCAGGCTGGCCTGTGTTCATTTCAGGTGAGCTTGGAATGGAGTGATATCCACCGTCTAGTAGATCCGAACATCGACGATTCGTTGGGTCACCATTAATTGTATTGGATTTCACCTGCATCCGGGAATAATTTGTAAGTTAAATTGTAAACAAATTCACATAAAATTGAGTTGAATTGTAAAGGTGCATTTTCGGTCAAAACCGACACCCAAATTATGAATTTATAGGAGGTAAAGTGAGCCAATTCTCCTCAACTGAGTCAATTAAGTGAGTCAATTCTCTTCAAGTGAGCCAATATCATTTGAACTTGTCATTGTAAACATTGGGTGCATTTTTGGTGGTATTCGACACCCTCATCCTAGTACAAAATGCAAGCGAGCGTGCGTTCATTTGTTAACAGAAATTTCAAGTAAGCATCAAGCTGATTGAAGAATTCACAAAGTTCAAGCGAGCCAGTATAACTGAGAGTGTCAAAAGTCATAATGGGTAAAGGAGGAAAACATCTTCAAAGTGAAGAACTGGAGATTAAACATTTGCAAGATTGCAATCATGAGTTATAGAACAAAGTTGAAATTCTAGAATGGAAGTTGAAGCAGAATCAAACCTTAATCAATCAATTGACCGGAACATTATTAGAAGAAAAATACTTTTAAATTGAGATCGAAATGAAAGAAAAAATCGTTCATGCACTCCAAACTAAGTTAAGTGAAAAACAAGACTTAGTTGATGCACAATGTGTAGAGAAGGCAGATGCAAGTTGTGATACATAAGACCTCATCACAACAACAAATGAAAGTTGTGATACAAGTGATCTTATTCAACATATTAATGAAGGTTGCAACAAGGATGACCTAAGAAAATAGGTTGATATAAGTTGTGACACAAATGATCTCATCAAACCAGTTGTACTACTTAATGATGCAACAAGTAGTACCAAAGATCAAATGGATTAGTTTGATGCAGTGTATCAAACATATGAATTTTTAATGCTTGATGCCTAGTGTGATATAGAAGGTTTAATAAATCAAGGACAAAATGTTAGCAGCAGTAGCAAGTATTTATAACAACAACAGGATAATCTCTCCAAGAAAGTGATGAAACCTTGGGAATAAATTTCCTTCAACAAAGATCAACATGGCATAGGATACAACAAAGAAAACACTTTGTTATTTCTAGATTTCTCAAAACTAGTTCATTTTGTAAATGCTAGTTTTCTAGACAGTGATCACAATATGGTTAACTGTAACCATTGTAAGTGAAATGGCCATATGGAGAGTAAATGCCCTGACCTCCATCCTTGTCACCATTGTGGCAAGAAAAATAATTCATCCAAAAGATGCTACAAGAGAAATCAACCACCTAGATTGAAGATCAATTACACATGGATTGATCCTTGGAAGTGGTCATCTACAGTCAAACAATTTTCTATGTGTTACCAGAGGATTCAGTCTCACATGAAGACCAATTCTACAATAAAATGAAGAAACTCTCCTACACCTGAAGGGGGGGAGTTCATAAATCAAGTGCAAATGATTGTCTCTCCTTTCAGATGATAAAGAGGGGGAAATGGTAATGGAATTGAAGGTGGTTGTCATATTGCAAGTCTTGAAAACATTAGAAAAAACAGCCAATGGGAAGTCTTCATCAACTCAGCTAGTGGGTGATCATCCTTAACAAATTTGTTAGTGGGCAATCAATTTTTTTTGTCATCATCAACATCAAGTAGCCAATGGGCAGTTTCACATCAACAAATTTGCTAGTGGGTGTTCAACAACAAAAGCAACAATGAGCAGTTTTGACATCAACAAATTCGCTAGTGGGCATTCTCAATATTTTGTCAGTGGAAAAATAAAATCAGCTAGTGGGCATCATCAACATCTTGTCAGCAGACAAAAGATGCTGATTGAAAGCAAAGAACAAATGGATCCTTTTGCAGCTTGGCATGAGATGGAGACATTAAGCAAAATTAAGAGATGAATCAGACTTGCAGTTGATTTTTGTTCTCTTCAGATTATATTTTTTTTAGAATCCATCTTTGGCAGTTTTTCAGGCAGTGTTTTTGAGGATCAATAGTTTCAGCAGAGCACTTGGAGATGGTACCAGGTTCTTACTTTGGAATTATCATTGAGGGGAGGAATGTTAGCCTCACTTTCACATTAAAAGCAATAATAAGTCCAAAAATATTAAATCAATTAAATCATGAAAGTTAGGATTTATTCCTACCTTTCTTGTTTGAGTTTGTTCCTCATGGTTAGGAGTTAGTTTAGGCCTAGTTGGTTGAGAGATTCTCTCGAACTAGTTAGGCTCTTAGATGTGCTTGGCTGAGATATTTTCTCAAACATAGTGTCCAAGATAGACGCACTACCTTGAGACAAATTCTCCTCATGTATTTATGTGTATCATAAACATTATTTGAATAATGAGAATGAGAATTTGAGGAATGTTGTGAGGGTCTTAGGCCTTTTCCACTATGTCTAATTTTTATACATTTCTGCTATTTATTTTATTGATGTTTTATTAGTTGATTGAATATCCTTCAAATCGGTATATATATATAATATAATATATATATATTAGAAAGAGAGAGAGAAGAGAGAGAGAGAGAGAGAGAGAGATTTCTTATTCCAGAAAACAATGTGGGTTATAAATAAAATATTTCTATATGCTTTACAATTAAAATATTTAGAGAGAAAGAAATTTCATATTTCAATTATAGGGGTTTCTAATTCAATCCATGAAAAAGATTTATAACTCATTCAATGTTTAATATGGAGTTGACATATAACATCTTAGAAAATATTAATAACACAAATATGAGATTCTATCTCATAGATATATATTTTCTACTTCATAATAACAAAAAAATATTTTGATGTACACATTGTGGGTTATAAATAAAATATTTCAATATCCATGTTGATTAAAATATTAGCATTAGATTATTTATCGAGTGTCAAGAGGAACAAAATATACGAAGGTTCAAACATTTTTTCAATACTCTATAAGTGGTTTGCACCTTAAGAGATTTGATTCTTCTTGATTCTTGATATTTTTAGGGTTGACATAGATGTTTATCAATATTTTAATTGCAACAAGAAACATATTTTATAACCTAGCATGAGGGATATGTGTAATTCCTTCCATGCTCAACCTCCATTAAAATAAAAATAAATTTTTCTTTAAATAAAAACAATGTCAACTATAATAAAAACAAAAATGAATATAAATATTTGTTTAGTTTCACTTAACAACATTATAAAACATCAATAATCCCAGTTTGGTTGTGTTAATTATGCTTCCTAGATTCCATTGTTCATAAATAAAATATTATGATGTCTCAGTAACATAAATTTGACTCAAATTGATAAAGAGATAAAACTATCATAAGTTTAAAAAATATCATATTTTCAATTTTAAATGTGAAGAAGACTTATAATTTGTATAGTTTCTAAACAATTTCAATAAACTATATAGAGAAGGAGTGTTGAGTCCCAAACTTGCATCTTTCCTACACCTTTTTCTAGATTCTTTCCATTCATCTGAACCTCCTAAGATTAGTATCATTGCATATTAGTTAAAAAAAGAGCATTTAAAGTGGTTTCTTAACTATGTGCTTGTGTTGCTATTTGAACTAGATTTTTGTTTATGAGCTGAAGAATCTTGTCACTTTGCGTAGCCAGCTCAACTTTTCGCAGATGTTTTGTCAAAGTATATATTGCAGGTGTCTTCAGGCAAATCGAGCCACATGGGCAAGTTGAAAACAACGTGGACATGGACCGAGTCCTATTGGATCAATCGAATTCATCAAAAGAGGCCATAGTCAAAGGTAGTCAAGCGATGGTCAACGTAAGCATCCTACGGTGACAGAACTTTGTTTTTCACCACGTGAAGACTTGCATGGTCGTTCCTCAATCTCAGGAGACATATCAACACATGTGGACTGCTCCATAAGCTTAATCCAACATCCACCCTCCAAAGATTTAATCTTCACGGCAACCATAATGCTAGATTCCTGGACGTGGTTGTTCACGTGTCTTTTATCAACGCAAATTGTAGGAAAGTAGTTATGTCATCCTCTGTTATAAATAATGTGCTCTCATACGCATATTAGCTAGCTTTGTAATGTAATTTTGACTGTTAACAAGCCCACTGTGCCGTGACTTTATTTCTATGTTATGACTGTATTTTGAATACATGAGAAGACTCTGTTTATAAGCTCAATTCGTGGTTAATAGTTGTTTCCCAAGGACTGTGCAGAGGGCCCCTGCACATGCCAAGGTTTTGTTTATTGCTGTATAGTTTCATGCTTTATTTCCTTATATTCATTATGCCATAGTTATTCATGTGTATATATTGCATTTCTTATGGTATTAATGTTTTATTTTTGTCCATAATTTTCCATGTTTTATATTATTGTTAACTGATCAGTGTCTTTGTTCCAGATTACAGTAAACAGCCCGGGCACTTGCACATAGTTTTATGATGACTAATGACATGGAATCTCTTGTCCTTTTGCTGATTTATTTTTCTTAGTTTTTAATCTCAGCACAATTTTATTTATTTCAGTTTTGTGCATTTGCTTTATTAGTTAGATTAGATATTAAATTACTCATGTCATTATCAGTTACCTCCTGAGGGATTGAAGTATGAGTGTGTAGTTTTATATTAGTTTATTTTTCTGCAAATTAGTTATTGAATTACTCATGTCATTTTCAGTTACCTCCGAAAGCCATAACAAGACTAATGGTGAGGGATTGAAGTATGAGTGTGTAGTTTGATATTAGTCTGTTCTCCTACAAATTAGATATCAGATTGCTCAAGTTGTTTATGATTACCTCTAAAATCCATAGCAAGACTAATGGCGAGTAATCAGAGTATGAATTGATGTAATTTGATTTTTAGCTTTATTTGCTTGCAAATTTTGAATTTCTTTTAGTACAGTTTCTTTTGTATTTAGACAGCAACAAGGGTAATGGGTTTCATGATCAATAGTTCACTGCTTGTTTGACTAGTATAGTGACACATTTTCATTTTCTTTTAGGAATTAATTTTGTCATTGCATATTTTAAACCGGGCCTTTTGAAGTTTGAAGTTTGGGAAATCATTGTAAAGGACATCATTGCCTTGAACATCTATATCCATACTTGTCTTTTAGAATTTCCATCTCACATTAGGAAGTTAACCAAGATAAAAAAACCCCCAAAACAAATAAAAAACTAAAAACGACAAAAAGTAAGAGATCGGTTATCTTGCACATATAGTGTGCCACGCTTCATCAACTTACGAATCCTGGATTGACAATTAAATGCAGCAATTTAGGACACACTAAATTGACCAAACATTTTGGTGCCATTGCCAGGGAAGTGTAACTAGGTATCCAATTTCTTAAGAAATATAATAATAAAAAGAAGGGAAAAATTGATAACTTCTTGAAGTATGCTCTCCTCTTGCACCTAGTGTGATCTGGAGGATCAGAAAAGAGAGTTATTGGTTCAATAATTTCTTAAGCATGCTCTCTTCTTGCACCTAATGTGACCTAGAAGACCAGAAAGAGAATTATTAGCCCAACTTAAAAATAAAAAAAATGACATGCATAGAGTAAGAGATTCTAGGGGAAGGTTTATAACTAGAGCCAAGAGTTTGATTTTCACAACTCCATCTTCTTCAAGGAATAGACAAGATTCACCACCATCTACTCCTAGCCTTAAGATCCCTGGAATTCTAGGAGCAGCATTTGAATTAGAGGATTATCCTACACTATCTACCAAATTTCATTTAGAAGAAGACCCTTTCTTTACTTCTACAAGAGAGCATATTGTAATTAAAGAAGTAGAATCACCTGAAGAAGAAAAGGAAGAAACTCCCTCTCATCCTCCCTTGATAGAAGAACTAGAGGACTCTGAGGACTCTGAAGAAACTATCATGACAGAGGAAGTAGTAGATGGATTCGGAGGCAGAGGTAGAGGTAGGGGAGGAGGAAATAATGGAGGCAACAATGGTGGAGGTGGAGGTAATAATGGAAGAAATAGGGAAGGAGACAACTCGTTTGGATTCCCTATAGTTGATGAGGAAACTCATACAACAATGAAAAACATCTCACCATATGTCCTCCCCAACTTTTATGGATTGCGAAGTGAGGAATCCTGAAACTTTCTGTTGAAGTTTGAGCGGTGCGAACCTAGACTATGGGAAGACTCTCAAAAAACTCAAACCGTTTTCCTGACATTGAAGGGGGCACTTTGAAAATGGTTTATGGGATTAGTCACCCATCTAATAGGACTTGGAGATATGAAACACATTTTGGATAGATACCTGGATATTGCATGCCCACCAATCAGAAGGATAGGTATTCAAAATGGTGCAAAAAGAAGATGAAAACTTGGAGGATTTACTTGAAAGATTTCAATACAACTTAAAGAGAGAAAAGATGAGCAACTTAGATGAGGAAACATTGAAAGCCCTTTTATTGAAAGCCATCAGAGATGAATGGATAGATATTTTAAACATGATGGGGAAATGAGACATTCTCAACTTCCACTTCATGACATAGCAGAACTATGTGTCCATCTCTCAAGAGGAAAATCTAAGACAAGAAAAGGGCCTAGAGATCCTTCTCTCATCAGGGAAAACAAATCTGCAACCGGGTCAGTAAGTAGGGCAGAAATTGGCAATATGCTTGATGAATTCAAAATTGATATCTTGGGGAGCCTTAGTGAACAATTAGACACCCTTAAAATTCAAAACAAGCAAAAAGTAGAAACTCATTCTCTAGCCATGTTTTGTCCAAAATGTAGGAAGAAACATGCTCTAAGGGAATGCCCCTTGGATGCAAAAGTTGTAGAAACATGTATGATTTTCTCAGAGAATCATGATACCAAGGATTGTCCTTCAATTCCTGGACTCAAAGCTGTCTTTCAAGAAGATCCAAATTAAGTAGAATCTCTCTATTTCGTTGCAAGAAGACCTTGGCAAGGGCAACAAACTCAAGGGTTTAACAACCCTATGAATTTTCAACCCCCACCAAATTGGAATCCTTGGCAACAACCTTGGCCCGAAGCTCAAAATCCATATCAATCATGGGTACAAGGTATGCAAAATCCTTATGGGAGATTTTCTCAATTTTATCAATTTCCTCCATCTTTTCAACAAACTCCACAACTTCCAAATCAAAGTCCACAACTTTCATTGCCATTTCCTTAACAACAACCACCTCAACAAAATCCAAATCCTCAACTCATGCTCCTGTTTCAACAGAAGACAAATCAACTACCCTCTCAACCATTGCCAAATCCTAACAATAAGAATCCTTAGAATACTTACATGATAGAAGGACAACAATTTCCTACCTATATGATTGTTCCTCTCAATGATGTACAACTCAGGTTTGGTAGAGTTTTAGAAAAACCTTCTGTAGATGTCCAAGAGCAAGATACCTCCAAGGAGGACTCCGTTAAAGTCAATAAAGGTTCTGAGGAAGCATCTCTTCAAAAATCAAACATTCAAAAAGAGAAAGAAAAGTTAACCCCCACAACTCCTATAGTTGAGCAACCTGCATCTTCATCCACACCT
>APFE031086943.1:2848-44539 GCA_000404065.3 Pinus taeda
AGAGAGAGAGAGAGAGAGAGAGAGAAATTGAGATTGATTAAGATTTAGACATTGAGAGAGAGAGAGAGAGAGAGAGAGAGAGAGATTGATTGATTGATTAAGTTTTAACTTAGAAGTTGTGTATAGTTTAAATGATGAGAGAGAGAGAGAGAGAGAGAGAGAGAGAGATTTTATTCATTAGAAACATGAAGAGATATTACATTATGCATATACACAAAAAATTGTGTGTTCGATTGTTTATGTCCTGAGAATGGAGAAAAAACTTACCTAACTAGTCCAAACACAAGACCAGTAGAATTCATCCACCATTTTAGTACAGTTCAACATATTATTCATACAACTGTGAACTGCCAATGATATTGCCTAAGATCATCATACAAGGCCTAAGAAACCCACTTATATTCATTGAGAAACCCTAGATCCCATAACGAAAAACTCAAAATGAGCACATAAATACCATACGACAACAACATAGCAACAATTAATTGAAATCAAACATTGATACAACAATGTAGTAGACAACAACAAAGAAAAAATACCTAAAGAAATACCGCCTAAAACTGCACATGGGAAAAACAAAAGGCAATAATGACATCAACGGACAAAATGAAAACAAATATGTTAGGCATTAGCAAGGTGAAGCCAACCGTGGTAGAACAAAAATCCACCTAAAAACCCACCAAACCCAAGCAACCAAACCATTGAGAATCACTTCATACTAGAAAAGGAGGTAAAAACAACAATAAGCAGACTCCCCCACGATGGAACAAACCTCCACCATGACCCCCACAGATGACCCAAATATGATAGGTGGACAAGTGAGATGATAATGACAAAGGCAATAAGACAAAAAACCTCTGGTGAATCATAGATGACCACTAGAACCAACCAACAAGATAACAGGGAACCTTGACGACTAGGGTTCCCCAACCAATGAGCCCCAACCCTTATGTGAGCACTATATTAACCTCGAAACCATTCAGATAAAATAATTAAACCACACACACACACACACATGTGCGCGCACATACATACATACACACACATGGAGTTAAAGGGTCATTTTATATCTCAAATATCTTTTAGTGTCTACATATACATTACATCTATTTATAAATAAGATAAATTTAATTTCCTTATCCATTTACACCATCTCCAATAGGAAACAATGTATAAAATATGGAATATGATCACTTATATATCTTTTAATAACTAAAAGTCCTAGGCATTTCTCATCATAAGCCAAGTCTTCAAGTCGATCATTCCTATTAGATTTTATTGATTATAGACTTCCTTCACCAAACTAATCAATTGTTAATTAGTCCACAAGTTGGATACTAGGACTTGATAAGGAGATGATTCAAGTGCTTGAGAACATTAACAATCTCCCACTTATTGAATAATTCAATTTCAACATACATATATGAACACAATTAAGTAATAATTGTTTGTGTAACCTTTGAAGTATCTACACCATGTGAATTTACCCACACCCAAAGGCTTTCTGTTAGGGTCCAACCCTAACCCCCTTATTTATGTAATAAGGTCGAGTCATAGTTATAGTTAGTTAAAGATTCAATAAAGCCCATATTAATAATTGTAAGTGGTTGACTCACATTTAAAGAAGGGACCACAGTTAGTTGCAAATGGGCCATGATATTAGATAGATGGTATTAATAAGAACCATGGTACTGACCCATGGTATTGCATGTATGAATCCTATATAAAGGATAGAGACTCCCCTTGAGGAGTGTCGTGTCTTATTTTGTAATTGAGCCCAGCTCTATTGGAGGTTCCCCCTCGAAGTGGCAAGTGAACATTGCTTTCCTTTATGAATAATAAAATACATGCTGTTATTTCTTATTGTTCTATGTTTAGGGTATATTTCTTCGCATATTTGGTATTCTGGTATCTTCTCGCAGTTCAAGAGCATAACAAGTGGTATTAGAGCACATTCCAGGGCTAGTGGGATCTCCATTTTTAGCATAATTTGTTTTGGCTAGAGACGTGTTTCGACGTCTTTAAACCATGGGATCTGTCATTAAGCACATAAACCTGTGGATTTGGGGAGGCATGTACGCAGGAAATACAAGAGGTGGTCATGCTTTTTGGACTCCCTTGTAACCCCAGTGTGTACCCCTTCGAGTAGTAGCGGATTAGATAGAACCGTGCACGAACTGTCTTCCAAGTACCCTCTGGGTATATCGGAAGCCCCCTAGACTCTCTTGAAACCTTGCCATAGATAAATTGTCAGTCATCTTGCTACTATAGTACATCAAGAATAACACTCGGGGAGATTACTCGCACGTACGATAGGGTAGTCAAGTTATATGGCTAAGGGTACAGTTGATCCTCCTTGGTTAGTGCCCTGAAATATTGGGCCGAGTACTACTGTCGGACCCTTATGTATATTGCGATCTGTAGAATCTGACACTCCTTGAGACCATAGTTCCCTTGTCTCTCTCTAGATCACACATCATCTTTGCTAGATCAGATCTAGAAGATTGGGTTCTGTCACAGCCGCAACAATCAGTTCCGCCATTCAGATCTATCAGATTCACCATTCAGATCTATTAGATCCGCCAATCAGATCTATCAGATCCGCCATTCAGATCCAGTAGTTTGGGTTCTGTAGCAGTCGCAACAATCAGATCTGCCATTCAGATCTAGCAACAGGGGTTTGATCACTGCCATATTCCTACTCATACTCTCCAGTTGAGGGTTTCACTGACAGATCTAACTATTATTTGTGTGGCTCCTATACCTGGGCATGATTCTCGTGGGACATTGGGTAGAATTAACTTTTCTGAGACTTGACTATTGCAGTATTCCTAAACGAGGAGTAAAAATCCTTTCGGAGTAAAACAAAAAAAAAAATCTAAGACCCTCCCGGGATGCTTATAGGAGACTTAGCCCATAAGAATCAGGTCGACAGGCTGAGCAAGGTGGTACCATTCACTTGTCAACGTCAAAATTTCGGCTGGTCCCAAATTTTTTCACAGTAATGACAAGTGCACCCGATCTATGGATGATACAAACCAGAGCTCAAGCTATGGTAGCTATGGCCAATGAGAAGATAGACACCCTTGAACAAAAGTTGGAGGCATTAACAAAGCAAACCTAGACCTTAAATGACACAATCACAAAGGGAAAGTTGGGGGAACAATCAGAGGCATATGATTTTAATGAAAACCTTGAGGGCGAGCCTAACCATTCTCTTCACTTCTATGGAAACCACCAATAGTCCTAGCCTCGACCACCCAAGTTGGACATGTATAAATTTGATGGCTCTCATCCGGCCATATGGCTAGCACAAATGGAGCAATATTTCACATTGAATCACATTAGAGATGATGCAACTAAGCTAAGTGTGGGAAGCTTGTACTTGGACCAAGAAAGATGGCAATGGTGGTAGTGGCATAAACGCTGCTATGAAATGCCAATGACTTGGCAGATATTCTCAAAAGCCCTTTCTGATTGCTTTGACCATGAATTTAACTTTTTGGGTCATCTTACTAAGCTCCGACAGAGAGGCACAGTGCAAGAATATATTTAAGCCTTTGAAGCATTAGCCTTCCACACAAGAGGTCTAGTAGATAAATTCTACTTGGAATGTTTTGTGACTGGTCTCAAAGATGCCATACAAGCGCACGTCCGACTACAACACCCAGTCTCATGGCTAGCATCTTGCAAGATATCTCTTGAAGTAAAACACACGTTAGTGTCCCAGTCAAGTCGTCCAAATTTCATAGCCAAGGGACGCCCCACCTAGGCTCCAAGCACTACCCAAACACTTAAGGTTCAAAAGGTGTCACCAATGGAAATGGCGGAAAGAAGAAAGCAATGATTGTGTGACTACTGTGATGAGAAATACTCCTCAGGGCATAAATGAAAGGAACCCAAATTCTTTCAAATTGATGCTATTGATCACAGTTCATCTGAGGAAGCCCCACCATTTGAGGGACCATAGGAGGAAGATGAGGACAACCAGCTGGACAATGAGCTCCCACCTACACATAAAGAACCAGTTATCTCGCTTCATGCTTTGGCAGGAATTTCTTCTCCCCAAACTCTCAAAATTAGAGGTTTTATTAAGCATCGCCCTGTACTAGTCTTGATTGATAGTGACAGTATGCATAACTTTATCCATCAAAGAGTCACTGAAGCAGTGCATTTTTTTGTCAGAACAGTCTCTAATTTCCATGTCCAGATTGCTGATGGGGGGACAATGAAATGTGAAGGCCACTGTGAAAATGTCAAACTTCAAATGGGGGATTATCACCTAAAGACCCACATGTTTGCCATCAACATGGGTGGGTGTGACATTGTATTGGGTGTTGAATGGCTCCGTACGCTCGACCCAATCACAATGGATTTCCAGGAGTTATATATGAGCTTTAAGTAGAATAATTACACACATACCCTCCGCGGACTCTAGGTAAGTGCTCCTTCTATCATCAGCTCACATAGGATGGAAAAATTGTTAAAAAAGGGCCACCATGGGGTTATAGCCCAATTTAATGCCATCTAGGCCTTTGAACCCACTTCCCTTCATATTCATCCTGAGATGCAACAGGTCTTAAACAACCATCTGCAGGTATTTGACAAGCCTCATGAGCTTCCACCCTTGAGAGCGGAACATGATCATAGCATTACTTTGGTCCCAGGGGCACAACCACCAAATGTGTGCCCATATAGATATCCTTTCACCCAAAAGAACGAAATTGAAAAAATCATCAAGGAACTCCTAGAATCCGGTGTCATTCGTCCTAGCATTAGTCCTTATTCATAGCCTGTGGTCACGGTGCTCAAAAAAAGATGGGGAATGGCATATGTGTCCAGACTTCAGGGCCCTCAACAGGCTAATGATCAAAGATAAATTTCCCATCCTGGCTGTTGATGATTTGCTGGATGAACTAAATGGGGCTCAATTCTTTACTAAGCTCAACCTTCACTCGGGCTATCACCAAATTCACATGAAAGAAGTAGACATTCCAAAGACTGCTTTCCGAACTCATGAAGGCCATTATGAATTCCTGGTCATTCCATTTGGTCTCTGTAATGCCCCATCCACTTTTCAAAGCCTCATGAACCACCTGTTCAAACCATATCTCAGAAAATTTGTCCTTGTTTTCTTTGATGACATCCTCATCTATAGCCTCACCTTGGAAAAACATCTTCAGCATGTAGATCTACTCTGCAACTACTCCGAAAGCATAAATTATTTGTCAAATTGTCCAAGTGCTCTTTTTGCATGGAAGAAGTTGAGTATTTGGACCACATTGTGGGGCATGAAGGTGTCAGGGTGGATTCCAAAAAGATCTAGCAATGCAGGATTGGCCTCAACCAAAGACCTTGAAGAGCTTGAGAGGATTTTTGGGTCTCATCAGCTACTATCACAAATTTTTTCGCAATTATGGTCACATTGCTAGACCCCTCACTCACCTTCTCAAGAAAAATTCATTCCTCTGGAATGATGAAGCAAAACAGGCATTTATAGCTCTCAAACATGCCATGTGTTCCACTCCTGTATTGGCACTACCTAACTTCACCAAAAGTTTTGTGATTGAATGTGATGCTTTAGGTATGAGTATTGGGGTTGTCTTAATGCAAGAAGGTCAACCCTTGGCCTTCACTAGCCAACAACTAAGTGGGACAAATCTGGGACAATCTACCTATGAGAAGGAGATGATGGCCATCTTACATGCAGTGGATACCTAGCGACCATACTTATTGGGGTGGCGTTTCCAAATCTGCACAGACCATCAAAGCCATAAATATTTTTTGGAGCAACGCCTATGCTTGCCACAACAAAATAAATGCCTAGCCAAAATGTTGGGATATGATTATGTGATAATTTACAAGAAAGGGCACGAAAATGTTGTAGTGGATTCTTTATCACGCCAATTTGAGGAGGAAATCACCCTACTAGTAATCTCTCTTCCCATTCCAGAGTGGATTGAAGAGGCTCGCAAGGAATGGTTTTCACATCCTTTGCTCTCCCAACTCATTAATAAATTATAGGTGGATCCAAATTCCACAGCGAGCTACTCTTGGTAGGATGAGATTCTTCGCTACAAGGACAAAGTAGTGATATCACCAACATCCACCCTCAAAAGTCACATTCGGCAGAGTTGCACTCATCTCCCACTGTAGGCCATTCAAGCTTTCAGAAGACTTATGCTCGCACTTGACGTTCATTCTTTTGGACATGCATGAAAAAAGACATTCTTACTTTTGTAGCTGAGTGTGATGTGTATCAGTGCCACAAAGGAGAAACAATCAAATCCCCAGGCACATTACAACCATTGCCCATCCCTGTCTTAATCTGGATGGAGGTTTCTATGGATTTCATTACGAGTCTTCCAAAGTTAGGAAACAAGTTAGTCATCATGGTGGTTGTGGACAAACTTTCTAAGTATGCTCATTTTTTCCCCCTACCCCACCCTTTTACACCAGCTTTGGTGGCTCAATCTTTCATGGACTAGATCTTCAAATTGCATGGCATGCCCACTTCCATTGTGTCTGATCATGAACATCTTCACTAGTAACTTTTGGCAAGAACTCTTCAGGCTACAAGGTACCCAACTACAACTCAGTACTTCCTATCATCCCCAAATTGATGGTCAGACTGAAGCAGTCAACAAATGTCTGGAGACCTACCTCAGGTGTTTCACTTCAGAAAAGCAACATCTATGGGTACAGTGGTTACCTCTAGCCAAATGGTGGTATAATACTAACTATCATGCCACCACCAAAATGACTCCATATGAAGTAGTTTATGATCAACTCCCTCCTTCACCTACTTCTTATATCTAGGGATGCTCGAAGGTACAAGCAGTGGATCAACTCCTACAGAACCATGCAACCATGCTGGCCCACCTCAAAGAGAATCTCCATCAAGCTCAAAATCGCATGAAGCAACAAGCAGACCAACATCGTTCAGAGCACAAATTTCAAGAAGGGGATCAGGTATTCTTGAGGGTGCAACCATATAAGCAAACATCACTCAAAGACAAGGGTTGTCAGAAATTATCTCCAAAATTCTACGGACTATATCAAATACTTCAGTGCATCGGAGAAGTAGCCTACAAGCTAGCCTTGCCACCCACTGCAAAAATCCATCGCATCTTCCATGTCTCATGCCTCAAGAAAGTAGTTGGGAACCATTGCAGAATTCAAACCAGTAAATTGGAATTGGATGAAGAAGGTTCAATCTGGCTCCAACCTAAAAAAGTTCTTGACACACGAGAATGACACCTACGCGGTCGCATGATCAAGGAAGTCATCATCAAGTAGAAAGACACCTCTCCAGAAGATGCGACCTGGGAACTAGCCACTGTTCTTCAGCAGTTTCTACAGCTTCAGCCTTGAGGACAAGGCTATTTTTATGGGGGAGGGCATGTTAGGGTCCAACCCTAACCCTCTTATTTATGTAATAAGGTCGAGTCATATTTATAGTTAGTTAAAGAGTCAATAAAGCCCATATTAATAATTAAGTGGTTTACCCACATTTAAAGAAGGGACCACAATTAGTTGCAAATGGGCCTTGGTATTAAATAGATGGTATTAATAAGAGCCATGGTATTGCATGTATGAATCCTATATAAAGGATAGAGGCTCCCCTTGAGGAGTGTCGTGTCTTATTTTTTAATTGAGCCCAGCTATATTGGAGGTTGCCCCCTCGAAGAGGCAAGTGAACATTGCTTTCCTTTCTGAATAATAAAATGCATGCTATTATTTCTTATTGTTCTATGTTCTGGGTCTATTTCTTCGCATATTTGGTATTCTGGTATCTTCTCGCAGGTCAAGAGCATAACACTTTCTATGCGAATCATCAATCATGTCGTTACAGTTGCATGCTTCCATAAGTAACACTTTTTCCAGACTCGACTATCCTTTGCATTAAAATATATGAAGCATTGATATGCTTTTGAGTTTGTCATGATAAGATGGTTTCTTTGCTAATGTTACATCATTTAAACCATATTAATTTATTTAGATGATTGTCTTCCGGATCCATCACATAATTGAGAAAATTGCCAATGTGTTTCAAACCATCTAATGCGGTTCATCATCAAGACAAAAAAGATGAAGATATTTTGATATGACAAGGATATAAAAATTGCTATGTTGAATGCAACATAAAGAAGAAAAAAAATTGGTCGTTATAAAAATAATAATAAAATAAAAAGTCAAATAAATATAAGAAGTCAAATTAACAAATAAGTCTAATAATAAGGAGACTAGGGAATGATTATCTAATAATAAATAATTAACTAATATATATATATTCTATATCTAATATCTATATATATATATATATGATATATATATATATATATAGATGGGGTTAAAAAAAATAATAAAATTCAAGAAGAATTAAATATATATAAACAAAATATTAATGGAAAATAGAAACAACTAAATTAAGGGAACAGGGTGGGGAGGCTCTAGAGGTCTACGACTGATCGCCAGGAACCCTAGCAACTATGCCATGGACCATCGCGTGCCCTCATTTGCACTGAACCTCAGCGGTGGAGGACGGGAGACATTGAACAGAAGAAAATCCAATGGCGCTGAAGCGTATGAGCTCATCGCAGAGGGGGTCAGGGCACGCCACCTCCAATGACACGCAACTGTGCTGGTTTCTCTGAGCAACAAAAGATGTGAGAGGGGGAAAGGGGATATCGATGAAGATAGTTTTGATCTACAGGCCGATGCACTGGTTCTGAGGCCCAGGACAACCTATCCTCTTGCACCTTCTCAATAGAATAGAACTTGATATCGCAGCCCTTGTAAGGCTTTTGCACGGATTCAAGTTGATCCCTCTCACCACGAAAGGGTACATAAACCTCAGATCTGCCATTGATCCAATTGATCTGGCACACAATAGACAGAACATCCCACATCAAGCCTAGATCTAGAGGCCTGCTCACACAATGTCTCCACTCTGCCCTGCATTACAGTCCCAACATGCAGTTCAGATTTGGGGGCATGCAACAAATTTGATAAACTTAGGCGTTTGGGTAGCAAATCCTGCTAGATTGCAGATGGAAATACACACAAAAGAAGAGGATCTGACAAAGATTTTGATAAAAACCTGGAAGGCAAGTTAGTGTGCTGGAGGATCTGGGACGAGAAGAAAATTCAAGAGCTAAAGAATAGAATCCAGGACCAATTGGGTATTCCTGCACATCTACAAAATCTAATCTGCTCTAGGCACAACTTACAAGACAACATTACACTCAAGGACTATGGTATCAATGCAGATACAACCATAACAATCAATCTGAGACTAAAGGGGGATAGTGTTGGAGCCAGCTCTAAAAGCACAGGCTCCTTCAAGGATGTAGTCAAAGGCAAGGAACCAGTCAAAACTATAGTATCGGTGGATCCTCTAGGACCCTACATTGTAGAACAAAAATCTGAGAACCTGACGCTCACCATTGCCATGCCTGAGGTAAAAAACCTGTACACAGATCTTTATTCCACTTCTGTCATATGTAGATTTAATGGGTTTTGGCCAAAATCTGATGCTTTACATCAATGGATTTATGAGGTCTGGTCACCAGAATGTGAGATTTACTTATGTCCAAAAGGGTTGTTTATAGTCAGATTCAGAACAAAACAAGAAAGAGAATACATTCTCAATAAAGTGCCATGGTTCTGGGGCAACACAGGACTACTTATGTCCCCATGGTTCCCGGATTTCGTTGCTAATACAATGGTGGTGTCAAGAATGCCAGTCTGGGTCAGGTTACACAACCTCCCGCTACACTTTTGACATCATAAAGCATTAATAGCTATAGGGAATGCATTGGGGAAATACCTCAAGAAATATGAAGACAGAATCTCAAGGGGGATATTAACATTCACCAGGATATGTGTCGAGGTAGATCTAAGTGAGGGGCTACCAGATAGCATCATCCTAAATTTTAATGACACACAATGGATACAACCACTAGATTATGAAAACATAGCTTTTCGATGCCGTGGGTGTCTACAAATAGGACACCTCCACAGTGTCTGCCCTAAATCAAAGCAAAACCCCAAGGGAAACAAGAAGCAACAGAAACAACCAAAAGGATGGCAATGTATAGCCCCCCTGGAGGAAGAAATCAAAAAGGCAGAAACAACAGTACACCAAGTAGAAGAGGAGGAACAAAAGAATCAAAAGAGTCCACCAAAGGAGGAAGAAGAATATAGCAAACAGCGACAACAAAACACACTACAACCAACAGGGAAGGAAATAACAGGCATCAAGTGAACTCATGGATCAAAGGGATTTAAATCTGATAAGGACACGCTCTCTGAAAACTAGCTTTCCATCATAACAGCCACCCCAAATATTGGAGGCTAGCGTAAGGTGAGAAAGAAGAAGGGAAGAAAAGAACCATAGTTTAACCTTCTCATATTTTTTATTTTTTACTTTTTACTGTTCTCTTTGTCTACCTTGTATCCTATGAAAACAGGTACTGGCCATATGCATATGCTATTAAGCATCTACAAAATGTAATTTTATCATTATGAATAAAATCACGACTTTTTTCTACGAGGAAAAAAAAACAAAATTAAGGGAACGGGGTAAAACAATGAATAATCAATAACAATATTTAAATAAATAATTGTAATATGTCAATTTAATATATAAATGGTAAATCATAATAGGGAAGTAATAATTAATATAATGGATTATATATATAGGATGACAATAAGTAAATAATTTCACTTATAAATTATTCCAACAATCCCTTTGCCACTGCTCATCTTCCTTTTATTCAAGGGACCATTGACAATTTGGCTCAAATTTTGAAGAAAAACAATATCTCCACGACATTTAAATTGCTTACCACCATTCAATCTTCCCTTAGGTCTGTTGAAGACCGGATTGACCCCTCTAAATCTAAAGGGGTCTATATGATATCATGTTCATGTGGGAAACCTTATTTAGGTGACATTGGTCATTCTATCAAACGTAGAATTTAGGAGCATGTTGCAGACATCAAGCATAATTGTTCAAGATCTTCAGATCTTGTTGAACATTCTTCAAACACTAAGCATCACATTCGTAAAGAGGATGCTTGTGTCCTTGCTAAGATTTCCCATTATCATCATAGAATGTTCAGGGAATCCATTGAGATTGAGATGTGTGCAACCAACAACCTTAACAAAGATGATGATCGAAGAATAAATAGAATTTGGATTCATCCTCTTTCCTCAACTCTTTCTTTCTAAATTGCCTCCTTGTTTGTTGGGTTGTCTTTATTTTTTCTTGTCCCTTGGCCTTTTATTTTTCTTGTTTTGTTATTATTTAGTTCTTATTATTATCTCCCTTTCTTTATCTCTATCTCTCTCTCTCTCTCTCTCTCTCTCTCTCTCTCTCTCTCTCTCTCTCTCTCTCTCTCTCTCTCTCTCTCAAATTTTGAAGAAAAACAATATCTCCATGACATTTAAGTCGCTTACCACCATTCAATCTTCCCTTAGGTCTGTTGAAGACCGGATTGACCCCTCTAAATCTAAAGGGGTCTATGTTCACGTGGGAAAACTTATTTAGGTGACATTGGTCATTCTATCAAACGTAGAATTTAGGAGCATGTTGCAGACATCAAGCATAATCGTTCAAGATCTTCAGATCTTGTTGAACATTCTTCAAACACTAAGCATCACATTCGTATAGAGGATGCTTGTGTCCTTGCTAAGATTTCCCATTATCATCATAGAAAGTTCAGGGAATCCATTGAGATTGAGATGTGTACAACCAACAACCTTAACAAAGATGATGATCAAAGAATAAATAGAATTTGGATTCATCCTCTTTTCTCTCTCTCTCTCTCTCTCTCTCTATTATTAATTACCATTGATATATTATAATTATTTAGTTACAATATTGTTATTAATTACATTGAATATATAATATTATTACAATAAAATATTATTATTAGTTATTCATAATTTTACCCCTTCCATTATTATTGACATATATTTTCCAATAAAAAATTATTTATATATATTTTATTATTAATGAATTAATTATATATATTATTAGATTAATACCATTATTAATTTAAATTTTTATACTTAATTTGACTTTTTTTTCTTAATATATATTTATTATTAGTTAATCATTCCTTTACCTCCTTATTATTAGACTTATTTGTTAATTTGACTTTTTATTTTATTATTACTTTTGTAATGACTAATTTTTGTTTTCTTCTTTACCTTGCATTCAACATAGCTCTTTTTATATGCTTGTCGGATCATAATCTCTTCATATTTTTTGTCCTAATGATGAACCACATTGAATGGTTCAAAACGCATCGACACTTTTCTCAATTATGTCATGGAACTAGAATACAATCATCTAAATGTTTCTACTCACAAAAGCCTCCATTCAGATATCTTAATTTATCTTCATGATCCTTCCCATTTTCGACGTCTCCTTCCACAAATAATAAATCCAAACCACTTCTTTACGTACTTGTGTTGATATGCCATGTACTTAGTTGTGGTGCTTAATAGAGCCATAGTTTGGTGCCTTCAACTTATTCAATTGGTATCTCCACCACTCAGACTAAATATGTAACTATTGGGTGTTGAAAATGTCTTATTTTTATCCCTTACCCACATCTGTTTTACTCAATTTTGGCCTAAACCTATGGCTCATATCCTTCATTTTGATGTGGTTTTTGAAGAGAAGTATTACAAACATAATATTTTACAAAGCTAGGCAGGTATAGTTATGTTTAATGTTAGAGTGATTCAATTTGTGTGCTTTTCAAAAAAATTGTGATCAATACAAACCACTAACCCTAATTGATGTAGTACCTATACCTAGGAGGTTACAAGTACCATGGTTTGCAATAAACTTTTAGAGTATGAGCTGGCAGTCAAGTTGTTCGATGAGATTTGACATGACCATTGGTTTCCCTTATCAATGGTAACGATATGTGGAAGCAGGGATGAAGACTCCAATGGTTGACTTTTACAAAAAGATCCAATTTCTATTGTATAATTATAGGTTATTTGGTTTCATGTTGACAAACGTTGGATCTCAAGTCTAACTTTTTCTAATATGAGTTGGACAATAGTGCCTCTTTGATATTCAAAAGTATATATAAATTGTATAACTCGACTTTGAGCCAAACTAATGAGAATAGGGGGATGTTGTTGGAAGTTCTCATTCCTCAATTGGATAAACTTATGATGTAAAGACTGTTTCAATAAATACAACCTATGTGTCAGGTTTTTATTTAAATCTGTGAGTTATATTGTTATGCATGATTAATTTCCTATCTCTATAATTTATCTCTTTAATCAAGGTGTGGGATTTGGTCTGGTAAGGGCCCACTAGCGCAACTCCACAACCCATTGTATATCATATGTAGATTTAATGTGTGTGCAAGTTGTGATTGAAGCATTGCTGTGGATTTGATTTTAAACACAGTGTGGATTTGACTATTGATCCTTTGGTATTACACTACTCTCATACTGAATATTTCTATTCCATGCTTACAATAACTTTGTGAATATATGAGTTGGACTTAAATCCTTATTTTGTCAATGAAACACACATCAATTTCCTTTTTGAATGATTGCAGAGGTTTTGGATCTATTACATTTTTGCATGAGGGTTTCGATTTTGAATTAAAGATGTTGGATTTGGTTCTATCTTATTAGCTATTCATAAATTTGGGTGGTTGATCTCACACATTTTTTTTAGTAGTGTTCATGACCTAAGTATTATTCTGGGTTGACTATTGAACATTTCAAGAGTTGTAATTTGAGGTAAAAATTGATTCCTCTTACATGTGATAGCTTCATTGTAATTAGTTGGGATAACCTGCTATCTGTAACTTGAGTTAGCTCAGGCTAAGTTCAATTGGTTGTGAAATGCCTAATCTCATTGTATGGGTTATTGTGAATGAACAACTTCACTGAGTCTCAGTTATTTGTTTATACCATTGATCTTTATTTTGTACTTAGCTTCTAATATCTTATTATTTGTTTCTTGTACTCCATCATTACCTGGCTTGACTTGGTCTTGAGTGATTATGATTCAGATAAGAAGTTGAAACATTAGATGTCTTTTTGTCTAAACAAATAGAGGTGATCTCACTCAATATTTGTTCTTACCATTCTCGATATTTTCAATATGGGTTAATTTCGGGACTAGGGTTATTTTTTCCAGTACAGACATTATACTAAGTACATGTATCATCTGACTGTAGGCATCAAAGTAAAACAAATTAATATTCAGAATTAATTTGTTAAGAGAGTGAGATTGTGGACTTTGCATTTAATAATGTGTGTTGCATTTCATTTACTAAGGGTTGTGAGAATATTGTTGTAAGTGTGAATTATTTCATGAAAATGCACTAGCAATTTGATTGATTGGTGTTTTGTTAGAACTCAAAACAATAGTGTTAATTTCTATTTGTTGGGATTCCCACACAGAGGCACTTGTAGACATAGGGTTATGCATAGTTTGAAGATTGATGAGATATATTTTCAAGAAAAATTTTAATCAATGCATGCGATTAATTGAACCATAGAATTAGGTATGTGATTGAATTGCAGTTAATTTATTTTGTTTGACTGGTGAGGTTGTGGTTTTGAGAGTTATATATGTTGTAAACTAGATCACTACTAGGGGGGTGTGAATTAGTAGTGGGAGCACTTTGTAAATTTTTCTTCAAATTATTAATCTTTTAAACCATGCACAAGCTGAAGCACATGAGAAAAAAATAGAGAATCTAACACAAATAAAACCATGCAAGCATTCAACATAAAAGACACAAATATTTCTAGTGGAAAACCATTCTCCAAGAAAAAACCCACCCTTTGTTGTTGTTGCTACTCTGCTTTAAATTTTATTAATCAACAAATTATTTTACATCATCATAGTTGGCTATTTCCAGCAAGGAAGTTTCTCACTCTAAATCGACTTTGTGAACACCCATCCACTGGAGATCTCTATCCCCAACAAGCCTCATCCAACACCCATTGAACTATGATAATATTACTTCCTCTACTGAAGCTAACAACTACTATCAGCAACGAACACCCACCCCTTCATCAGCAAGCTATCTTGGTTTGTTGATAGCCACATTTCATAATAATTCAAACTGGACTCCTTCACAAAACAAAAAAAACTTCCTTTCTCTAATGAACTCTTAATAAATAAACACCAATGCTACATAAAATAATCTGCGAAATGCATAAAAAAACATCTCTACAGTAATTAATCTTATCCCAAACAATTACTGCATACAACCAACAAATACTAGTTTCTACCAATCTCCAATAGAACTACAACCAATCATTAGTTCACCTCCTCACTCTCTACATAATATGTTTGATGAAATAAACATTGGTTATTTATTGCAACACCTATAAACTACTTCAGAAATTCTGCATCACACATCTTGCATAAAATACTTCAAACTCACATTACCTCAACACACCAAGAGAATCCACCAATTTTCTCACAAAAATATATGTCAAATTATCCTCAACAATTCTCCATGCAAATACCATAAGAAAATAACATGGTTATCCCAATACCACTAACACCTATACCATGGTAATCTTCAATTCAATACCATAGGTAAATACCATGGTTATGCCAATAGCAAAGAAAGCTATACCATGGTAATCTCCAAGTAATATACCTAGGGTAAATACCATGATTATGCCAATACCACAGACCCTTGTACCATGGGAATCTCGAAGTCAATACCATAGGTAAATACCATGATTATGCCAATACCACATACACTTGTACCATGGAAATCTCGAAGTCAATACCATAGGTAAATACCATGGTTATGTCAATACCATGAACCCCTGTACCATGGTAATATCCAACTCAATACCATAGCTAAATACCATGGTTATGTCAATACCATGAACACCTGTACCATGGTAATCGCTAACTTAATACCACTAGTAAATACCATGGTTATGCTAATACCACAGACTCCTGTACCATGGTAATCTACAAAACAATACCATGGGAAAATACCATGGTTATGTCAATACCAAGACTATATGCACCAAGGTAATATCACATGCTAACCTACTTCACACATACTAATACCATGGTAATGTCAATACCAAGAATACATGTACCATGGTAATACTCTATTCATGAAAGTATGCAAGATGCATAAGTAACCTAAAGAAAATTCTCAAACTACAACACAATCATATGTAATAGATCTAGATACATCAAACACCATACAGTGCCTGCACTAACACCTAAAACCAATTATGCAACCATAATGATACCAACTTGAAATAAATGCCAACCAACAACACTACAACACAACACCAATGTTAAAAATGCCCTCCTTTGGCATTGATGTCAACCTCAACCAATCTCCAACATCTGAGGTCGATCTCCATACATACTCCAACTCTAAAGCTGCAACTGTGAAGTTGATCTCCACAATCCAAAATCTCCCCCCCCCGCTTTGACATCGATGGCAAAGGGTCATACCAACGCTAACGAACAATTCCAATAATGTGTTAGATGAGAGGACTCCCCCTGTCATACTCAACACCATGCAAATGCAAACCAAGAAGCATCTCCTGAAAAATAAGCATGTGAAAGCAGGAAAATAGCTTCCAAAAAATCTCAAACCGATGCCATGCAGACTTCGACAATTGATCATGCTCCCCTTAAGCATGTAATGGGGTTACAATCATCCTCTCCTTGTTATTGTAGCAACACATCTTCCTACTACAATAAGTTGCCTTTCCAAGTGCAATAGACTACTACTCATAAACCATGACTCCAACTGACTTTTGATAATGATATACGATGAAGTATGATACTTACAATGCTTCATGGAGTAAGTACATAGTTGTGACCAGTACTTAGGACTGACATATGACTCCTCTACACCTGTCACCAACCATGATTTTATAGACCCAAGTTTACAACATGCACCCAAAACAGTGGGGCTACATCAACATAATACATGACTTGGACACTCATTTAACCATACATAGCTAATGATAAAACATACTAGACACCATGGGTCTCTCCATGAGAAATGAGACTAAATGATAAAACAATGACAATACATGGCTTTTACATATGCACACAAAGGTGCTCTCTTCTATACATGCCCAAAACAATAGTATAACATGAGTACATGGCATTTGTTGTAGCATCCATTGTCATTTTAATTTTATTTTAAGTTCTATTACAAAAAAATAAAAAAATCAAATATTATGTTATAAAGGAAATAAAGGAAAATGCATAAATCCGAAGGAAATGGGTTGTTTTATATTATTGTCGGCTTTTGAACACAAGAAACCCAGGGGAAGATTTGAGCTGTCCGATCGACAAGTAGCAGATCTAACAGTAGTCGCACGGTTAACAAGGGTAAGGTTTACTCTGAAATCGGACGCGAGAAGTTATAAAATCGAGTTAAATTCTCAGTTGATCAGGGTCGTTCACTTGAAGAATGAAGATCTGATGGTAATCACACGGTTAACAAGGACGATGTTTAATTCAAAAAACAAATGCAATGGTTTATAGAATGTGGTTTAATCCATTGAAGTCCAGATTAATCAGAGCCACTCATCAAGAAGTGATGAGATCCGATGGATATCACATTGAAAAGTGCATCAAATTTATAAATTTCAGACCCGAGAAATCTTTGAACTGGAGTTTTGTTTCCTATCGGGTCAGTGGGGAAGGAAAAGGTTTGTGGAAAATGCGGATGCAATAAGATTATGAACCAAATTCTAAATTCTTTTCAGTTCTATGGTAAGCCATATTCCGTGTAAATCAACCAATTCCACTGTTTTAGCAAAATAACTAGAATTAGAAGCGGATGACCGAAACTCCAAAGGAACGGTGATTGGTTAGGCTTCTTTTAGTTTCCGCTAATCGGAAAACTCTCGATATATATGTGGGCCATAAGGGTTTCTTTATGTTTTAGCCAATCAGAACATTTCTGATACATACATGGGCCCAAGTCCACACACGAAATTTTGTTAAAATGCAGTTTGTTGTGTTAAAATAGTTTAACTATTAGCAAAACATCTACAGAGAAACTACATCAACAGTCAAGCTACAGATCCGAACAACGAGCAACCATCATCAGTTTTCTAATTTCTTTTATTCCTGTTATTTTATTTTCTTGAGAATGAGGTGTCTTTTGCCGTCCAATGTAATATTCTGTAATGATTTTTACTTTAGACAGTTAAGAGATAGTTAAGCAGTTCGATAATTTTGGTGATTATCAACTATCACATGAAGTATAAAAGAGGGAAAATTATAGAAAGAGGGTTCAAATTTTGAAGAACCTGGAGACTAGGCTACTATATTTTTGATAAACTATTGATTAGTGAAAGAATCAAAATTTTTCCACACATTGTTGGGTATGATTTTGTGACTTCTCTGTTATGTGTCCTCATATGTCTTCTTTTCTTTAAGAAAAGTAATGAAGCTGTATGTATTTTTTTACTTATGTGAATTAAGTTAAAATTCCTTAAAAGAGTGCTCTTGTACTTAAAACCCTTACTTCTACAATTATTCTAAGTTACAGGTAATAGTTTTTGTGTAAAACAACATATTGTCTCTAACTTCTCAAAGCATTCTTCACTTAGCATTCATATTCAGCAATCAAATGGAATTCAGAGACTCTCATATCACCTAAGTATTAAGGGTTAAGAACCAGGTCTTTCAGGTCATTCACTTGAAGATACATCATACAAATAAGTGACAATAATAATAAACATTAATAGCTTAAGCACAATTTCTACACAACCAAGAAATTGGTTTCTTAAGGGACAACAACATCAATGACTAATGAAATATGCTCCATATAACAACAAAAATAGAAATGCAATGTATGACATGTGAAACAAATACAAGTTCTCCATGAGCAATGATATAATCTCTCAATGTGTAGCAACAACAATAGAAGAACTAGCAACATCATTTTCTAGTGCATGCCCACTCAACGTTTTGGTCATCACATCCCAATAATTAAGATCCTGCAACAAGATCAAAAAATCCACTAGCAACCACCATCATGCTCCACATGTGCATCCAAAATAAAATCATCTACTAGCAGCAACATGGCAATATATCATCTAACAAAAACAAATATATCCTCATCAACCATCAACATAATGTATCATCAACTCAAATTATGAGCAACACATCAATAGGTAGTAGCAACAATAATAGCATAAGATCTGGAAATGTAGCACCATCAGTAGCACAAACTCATCATCTCCTCAATATAGATGAATAACATATCATCAATAAGGAACAAGGAGCAAATGAGTGAGCTACAAAAAAATGTATACTCCAGATATGAGCAACAATATATATATATATATATATAGAGAGATATATATATCATCCACATGAGTAACAATATGAAGCATCTAGAATATAAATCATGAACCATAAAGTGCACAATCTAGATGAGCCAAATCTAACACATTATCTGATCTCCATAGCAGCTACACATGCATGACAACATATGATATAAACATCAACTATATCATGCAAAACATATGATCTTGCTACTCTATAGCAACAACAACAAAAACTTCATTCCCGCCACATACTCATGATAAATAAGAGCAATAAAAATCTTCCAAAGTGAGCATAATGCCAATAACTACAAGTCCATTTGGAAGCACAAATTCTCCCCATGAATGTGTGATTCCCATCACACCTAGACAATGCACATAATAATAATTATATGGCTACAATATCAACATTAGCATCAACAGAAACCAAAACATATTGCTGCTCCAAAAACCATTAGTAACAATATCGCTAGTCCAATAAACTGGAAGAAAATAGACCAGACATAAAAAAATACACTTCAAACTTCATGTACTCCCCTGAACACATGCATCTCTTATAATATGCAGATTTATAATGTCCCTAATAATAATATAAATAATAAATAATAAATAAAATAATATAATATTAAAATATAAGCAAATAAATGATAAACAATAAAGAAAAGATAATAATGGTAAATAAATAATAATAAAAATTGAAGAAAATTTAATAATAATAAATAAATAATAAATACTGAAGATAATATAATAATAAAATAAATAAATAGTAATAATAAAAATGGAGTTCTAAATAAATAAATAAATAAATAATCTATATAGATATATATATATATATATATATATATATATATATATATATATATATATATATATATATATATATATATATATAAACTATAAAAATAATAAAATTAAGTAAAATTAACAAAAAGTAAAATAAAATATGAAGATTTAAATTAAGAGAACTATAAAGATAGTAAAAATAAGTAAGTTAAGAAAAAGTAGAAAGGAATAAAATAAGAAATAATTAAATTAATATAAATATTAAATTAAGTAAAACATAAAAGAAAATAAAAAAGTAAAAGTTGCATGTTGACACATAGAATGTGTGCATGTGGACCCCTTTCCAGTGTTTGGTCTATTTAATGGATGATGAAGAAGATGAGATTCATCATTCCTTCATCCATTCTCTTGGGAGAAAAGTATTGTGAGACAAATGATTCCCTAGCAGTGGTACGTTGATTGAGGGCTCAGGGGTAGCCAACTGTAGAAAGGTTATGTGCATATGAGCCTAAGGTTGGGTGGAGAGTTGTCCCCAAAACTTTGTTGCAGTTAAAGAGATTAAAATAACATCCAACTTCGAAATCACAAGTAAGGAATATTATCATCATAGGTAAGTCGTCTCTGCTCATGTTTTTTGAAATTCTATGTTAATTAGTTGAATATTTGTGTGTTGATTAGTAATAATATAAATTGATGAACATAGTTGCATATTTTAATTTTAGGTTTGTAACAAGATTTTTCTTCATATACACTTTCTTATATGGTTGCACATCCAAATATATATATGCAACTCATGATGCAACCATATGCTCCCCATGATGCAGGACTCAGTTTTTAGTGGGAATTCCTTGCTGCTCTGCTCTCCTCCATACTTTCATTTTCTGGTCCTTCTTCTTCTTATGCAGTTGGCCTTGCATATTCTCCTTTCTTTAGTTGGATCTCCTAAAACACATGGGAAACTTGCAATCCTTGGCCTTATGGCCAATATTGTCACACACAAAACATCTAATGTGACCAAGGAATAGAGGAATAGGTTGATGTATTCTAATGGTATAATTTCCATTCCTTGCATGTGCCCTACAATCAATAGCCCTATGGCAAAAATCATTGCATGAGATACAATAACCATAAAAAGGACTATTATACCTGACGAATGATTTCCTTTGCATGCATGCTTGATGTTGCTTCTCCTTTGGATGCTCCCTTTGATGAGAGAGATTAATCTCTCCATTTTTGCAAATTGCTGCTATTTGTCCATGAACCCCCTAATTATAAAACTTCCCTATTTTATTCTTCTTCTTTTACCTCCTCTTATTTTTGTGCTTCATGCATGGATGGTGATTCTTATTTTTCTCACTACTACTAGTTGCTCCAATAATTTATGATTTGCTTGTAGATGCTTGAGCACTAGTTTTGAATCTCTCTAATTCCTTCCTTGTAGAAATTGCTTCAGCCTTCAATTTTTGGATCTAATCCTCCAACTCCTTATACGAGTTCCACACTGCATTTTCAAATTATTTTCCTTCTTCCAGCTGAATTTTGAAATCTGAAATTTCTTCTTTGATTGCACACTCTTTTTCATCAAATATTTGCAACAACATTTGTTGATCTTTATCTTCAACTATGAGCCTTTGAATCTCTGCTTCTAGTGTTTTTACCTTGGATTTCTCATCATCTTTGCGACTAATCTCTTCTTTTTGTTCCTCTTGTTTGATGCTTAATCCATTATTTATATCACTAGGAATTACATCTTCTTCTTGTGAGGAGGATTGATTTGTTACTGCAATAAAATTAGAATCGTTTGCATTTTTCTCCATTTCTATAATATGCAATTTTCCTCCAAGATACAAACTTTGTAACCTGTCTAACATTTCTTTTGCAATCTCATAATGCTTCACATACATGCTATAAAATTTTGAAATACTATTCAAAATAATCTTTTTAGCCAAATCATTATATTCATCTTTGATTCCATACCCAACTGATAGCAAAATAACTTCATCAACGAAAAAAAATATGAATCCAAATTTTCTCTCCAAGTTTCAAATTTACCTTTATGAAGCATTGGAATTCCTTACCGATCCATTTAAAAAATTTGCAAAATTTTTCCAAAAACTCCAAGATCCACTCTACAACGATCAAGTTGCAATTGAGAGCCTTGATCTGATACCAATTATTGGAAACTAGATCACTACTGAGAGGTGGGGGGTGAATCGTTAGTGAGATCACTTATAAATTTTTCTTCAAATTATTAATCCTATAAGCCATTCAGAAATAGAAGCACACAAACAAAAATTAGAGAATCTAACACAAGTAAACCATGCAAGCATTCAACACAAAAAACACAAATATTTCTAGTGGAAAACCCTTCTCCAAGCAAAAAACTACCCTTTGCTACTACTACTACTTTGATTTAAACTTTATCAATCAACAAATCATTTTACATCAACATAGTTGTCTAGGTCTAGCAAGGAAGTTTCCCACTCTAAATTGACTTTGTGAACACCCATCCATTGGAGACCTCTATCCCCAACAAGCCTCTCCCAACACCCATTAGACTATGAGAATATTACTTCCTCTATTGAAGCTACCAGCCGCCATCGACAAGGAACACCCATCCTTTCTTCATCAAGCTATCTCGATCCGTTGATCATCTAGAGCCACATTTTAGAATATTTCAAACTAGACTCCTTCACAAAACAACAACAACTTTATTTCTCTAATGAACTCTCAATAAATCAACACCAACACAGCATAAAATAATCTGCAAAATGCATCAACAAAAGCATCACTACAATAATCAATCTGCTCACAAACAACTACTGCATACGACCAACAAACACTAGCTTCTACCAATATCTAATAGAACCGCAACCAATCATTAGTTCACCTCCTCACTCTCTGCATAATATGTTTGGTGAAATAAATATTGGTTATTTGCTACAACGCCTACAAAATGCTTCAGAAATTCTGCATCACACAACTCACATAGCTTGCACAGAATCCTTCAAACTTACATTCCCTGGACACACCAAGAGAATCAACTAATTTTCTCACAAAAATATATGTCAAGTTATCCTCAACAATTCTCCATTCAAATACCACAGGAAAATACAATGGTTATCGCAATACCACAGACACTTATACCATGGTAATATCCAAGTCAATACCACAGGTAAATACCATGATTATGCCAATACGATGAACACCTATACCATGGTAATATCCAAGTGAATACCACAGGTAAATACCATGGTTATGCCAATACCATGAACCCTTGTACCATGGTAATCTTCAAGTCAATGCCATAGGTAAATACCATGCTTATGTCAACCACAAACCCCTCTACCATAATCATCTCCAAGTCAATACCACAGGTAAATACCATGGTTATGCCAATACCATGAACACTTGTACCATGGTAATATCTAAGTCAATACCACTGATAAATACCATGGTAATGCCAGTACCACAGTCTCCTATACCATGGTAATCTCAAAAACAATACCATGGGAAAATACCATGGTTATGTCAATACCAAGACTATCAACAACAAGGAAATATCGCATGCCAACCTACTCCACACACATATTAATACCACGGTAATGGAAATACCAAGAATACATGTATGGTAATACTCTACTCATGAAAGTATTTAAGACACGTAAGTAAACCAGAGAAAATGTTCAAACTACAACACAATCATATGCAATAGATCTAGATGCATCAAACACCATCTAGTGCCTGCACTAACACCTACAACCAATCATGCAACCATCAAGATACTAGGTTGACATAAATTCCAACTAGTAGCACCACAACACAACACCTATGCCAACATTTTCCAGATTGAATGTCATTGATAGTTTAGTAATTTTCTTAATAAGCTGCCCTCTTTTTGTAGACAAGAGTGATCAAAGGAGTGAAATTTCAAGTAGAGATATTGCTTTAAGTTTGCAGGGTGAAGGAATTGTTCATGATTTGATTTGATATAGTGAGGTTAGATAGGGTATAGAAAGTCTCTGTGGTACATATGGTATTACGCCTCAAAGTTGATGATTCTAGATTGACAAAACAAATGTTGAGTTAAATACAAAACACTATTGCAACCAACAGTAACTAAGGAACAATTTTATGTTGTTGACATCATGAACTTAATTCACATCTCTCTATCAAATAGGTTATGTTTAGGTTGTCGGTTATGAACATTTTAATGAATACGATATTTATTCATGCCTTTCAAATACTTGAAAAATATTTTCATGATAACCTAATGTGGGTGAATAGGTTCACCATGAACCTATAGAATACTCCAACTACTTATGCAATTCCAATGCATGTGTGACAATTTGCTCGAGTCCATCAAATATTTAATTCCATATTTATAATGATGGTTCATATACTTAAGCCCTAAAGTAATATATTTAGTTAGCCAAACCAGTTACTCCTATGATCAATAAATCATTGAAGTGTTGGAAGCTTCCCATTGAACTTGGGAAACCCCTAGGTTTAAAAGTATTCCCCTATCAACTTGTGTGAGATGAAATGTTACTATCTACTAACATTCATGGTCATCCTCAACTTCTATCAATTCCACCAAAATGTTGTACTGTTGTCATCTTGTTTTCCAGTTCACATTTTCTTATGTGCAATATTTTTTTAGTGAACTAAGGACTAAGATTCAATCATGAAAAACCAACTCTATACCCATGTCACTATTATACCAAACTCACTTTGTATTGTACCCTCTACATAAATATTCAATGCTTACACCACTTCAATGACAACTCACATACAAGAAACACCATGCACATGGTAATGTTGGTTATCATTGAGTCTACAATGGCCACATACTTAAAGTAGTGATAAAATAAAAGCAAGTTAGTACACACCCATATTCGATTTAATGTTTAGGAAGAAGATGATGATAAACCTCATCACTCAGCCCAAGACCAATTATTAGAGATATTTATAGATGAGCGCTAATAAATCATCCCCAAATGTAATTAGTATAACATAATTCATTTGCATACCCTTTTTGATTCGTAAACTACTTTGGATATTCTATTAGAAGAGTTAATCAAAACAAATCTTAAAATTTTATGAAACCTTTTACTATGTAGTTTATTACCTTAGACCTCACATTTATTATTATTAGTTTAGTGCTAAAATTTATGGAAATCACTAAAACCAAAATGAAAAAACTACCAAATGAATACACTATCTCACAAATAAACACAAGATGTCACGTAAAAAAAATCCAATATAAACTAGGAGGTGTGCTTTGCTCTATTTTTCTTAAATACAAAATACAAGCACAAAGAAAAAAACACTCACTATAAAGTTGTCATAAACACTATGACCAGAATGAAAACTACAAAATATTATATCTCCTCAATTATGTTTCAATATTGGACTCTACATATTGTGTTCAACTATAAAACAATAACAATACAAAACATGAAACTTCTTCTCTTATACTATCAATTACTTTAATAAACAAGAATCCAATCTTATTACATCTTATCCCATAAGACGAAAAAAAATTAATAATTCCTAACACTTGTCTTAACACTTGAATCATTCGTCTTGAACAATAATTGCTCATAACTAGCTACAGAGGATATACAGAAGACCAGGGAAGAATTAGGAGAGAAACCTGAAAAGGCAACCTAATTGATCAACTTCTTGAATAGAAAAAGCAAGCACTAGCTGGAACAATGGGATATCGAGGATCGAACTGCTACTATCCTTGAGATTAAGAAAGTTCTTATTAAAAAGAACTTAATGCTTAACCTAAAAAAAATATGTCAAAGTATTCAAGAGGACATAGATGATTTTATGTTAAAATATGACATTCTAAGGGATAAAGGACTTCCAAGCCCACTGGTCATAAATGACAAGCTAATGACTCATGATGACTACATTGAGAAACTGCAAAAACAAGCCCAAAATCAAGCCAGCTCTTCCACAGTGAAAGCACTACCTACAGGACAAGTGTTGTATGATGGTTTGGAAAATCTTTTCTATGTTGAGCATGAAGTGAAACACATGTTTACCATCTAGCCCAATTTTGCTAAGCACACTGAAGCTGACGAAATATATAGGAAATTGATCAGGATGAAGATACCAAATGAAGAATGGTGGACCAATATGACCGATATCCTATAATTTACTATGGTAACTCTGAGGTAAATAGAAAATATTTACTGAGGTAAAGTCTGGTAAACAGGTAAAGAGTATCAGGAACAGGTAAAGAGTATCAATAGGGAAAAGTAAGCAAAGATCCAGCACACAATTACTAAAGCAACAGCAAGAGGCAAATCCAAGTTTCAACCTCCAGCTCATTCATAAATAAAGGGACAATAACAATCAATTTTCCATCTGTCTCTATCTTTTTGTAAAAGATATTTTGTGTTCCATATAATAAATCTCATGTGGTTATGAGATATTTTTGATATAATTTTTGTATAAATACTTCTCCATTCGAAGTATTGTGGGTGGATTCTATAACATCTCTGTAAATCTATGCTATCAAGCTGAGAAAGCTTTTGTACTCAAATTTTGATTTTTGCTGGAAAAGGAATGAAAGTTGAGGACATTTCATCAGATTCCCGTGCAGTATAATTACAAATAAGTATTCTATCCTTGTGATTTTATGTGCTTTCTATATGCTTCAATGTTTCATGTATCTTAAATCTAAATGGTAAAATAGTCAAAGTATATCAGAATTAGCTTTATTGCTCTCTGCTATCAATTGTCTACCATTTCTACGTTTTCTTCTAAACTATCTCGATAAAGGAATTCTTAACTGCTCCTCTATCCCTATATTTTTTCACTAATAGGTCCCTGGTATAGAATTCTTAATTTCCCTCTGCTAGTTGACCTATCTTCCCTTCCTCTTTCTAATCCTAACTTGAGGATTCTTGATTTCCCTCTAGTTTTGAGCAGAACTATCATCCATTCAAGCCCCAAAGTTTGTTTTTACTCTGCTATCCTACCTGTTGAACTCATACCTCAGGAATTTGACATAATCCAGTGAATTATCCCTGATTGACTCCATAGCCCAATGGCCTAAAAGCATAGTTTTCCCATTTGTTCCAGAACTCCACCACTCTCAAACAAAACAACCCCATTGAACATTAATACTAGCCTAAAATCCTTCCAAACATAGCTAAATCATAAATAGAGATCCCTCTCTAGACTTAGGTGGCCTAGCACCTGAGTCTAAAAGTTTGTTTGTAGTTACCTTGGATCCCTTCCTTCTTTTAATAACTTCTAAGGAAAATCTGAGTGATAACACCAACTAATGTATGAATCTAACAATGTGAATAGATGTGTTGACGTTGAACATGGTAGAAATCACCTGATTACCGATCAATAATGTGAACCGTTAATAAGCATGAGAGAAACCACCAATAATGACGATGGCCCTCAAGGTACAACAATACAATCTTCAAGTGTGAATAGGTGAGTTGAAGTCAAACACTTTCATAATAATTTTATCAAAGGCCAATGATATAAGCATGTTGTCAAATATGAAGAACTTTCCATTGAGGCATGCAAGCTCCATGATATTGAAAGGGTGTTTCTAAACCATCTTTTGAGATAATGAGTTGAAGTAGATGGGAAGTGATCCATCAAAGGAGGGCCATAATGTTTCCCACATCATCGACACGAAACATAAGATATCTCAAAATGGTAGTAGCTATTCAAGATTGCTATGGAGAGGGTCACATAGGGATAAGAGGTTTGACTTTTGCAAATAGGACTTCTGTTGTGCATATCGGTGACACGACTAGGTAGTTTGGTAGCACTTGACTCAAAATGGAATCAGAGGTCATGATGATAATAGGAGTGATCAAATCAGAGGAAAATGGATTTCCCAAACCTAGGAGGGCAAGTGGCGAAGAGAGGATATCCCAAACTTGACATGAGATGTGGATGAATGTCATGTTCAAGAGCGACATGTTGCCTTTACACAAAATATAGGACATGTTTAATTCTATTTTTCCCCACTATCACTAGCAAGTACCTCTTTATTTTTAATCACGATCTTGGAGAGGGTACCATATGCTTTTCATATAATTTCATCCTTCAGATGAATCCATCCTAATAATTTTAACGATCCCTAGCAAGGAATAACTCAGTCTCGTCATGGTGACAAGTCTTGCGTCATTTAAGTTTTACAATTCCTACTGAGGGGTAACTCGACATATTTTTCATGTTTAGAGAGTTTGAAAAAGAGGTATAAAACAAAATTCCAAAGGTCCCTTCTCATAGATATTCTCTCAAATCCAGAAAGGTAGAAAAAAATATTCTAGAGAACCTCTTAGCCATGCTCAATGAAGGTATTATTTTTCGTATAATAGTCTATCTCAGTCTGGAAAAGGGTTAACCTTATATTGAGTAGACGTCTTTTCATTTACTTTTACGAGTTCGAAAAGACAATTGGTTGACAATATTTTCATATTTTTAGAGTCTGAAAAGAGCTGAAAGAGGACTCCATGTTTTGGAGAATATAGTATCTACGTATAAATACTAATTCCCTAGATAAGTAACTCTATCTAGAACAATAGTTTAAAGTGTTTTAGACTTTTCCTATAAGCAATAGATAAGATGAGAAGATAGAAGGCCTACCTGTAGTTCCACTTTCCTCTTGTCTCCCTTGTATCGATTCTATCACTCCTTCCCTTACTTAATCTACTTGAGAAGTACCCTATAAACACAAGAGAAGACATAAACCGATCAAAGCATATGATCTATTGAATATAAGTGAAAGGAATCAGATACAATTCACACACATAAGCATTATGAAACAATACAAACATATGGGAAAAAGGTTCAAACACTTTAATAGATAGAAGAAGTAATTACAACCATTGGTGTTTGATTCATAGCCATTCCTCCAGCTTGGATCCCATCCACATCACATCAAAAGCATGACAAACTTGTAGCATCACAATACTTGCTTCAAAGCCAAATCTCATAGTAGCATTATCTCCTTACAATTCAACATAATCTAGCCCCTAATCACTTAGATGAGTGGTCAATTTATAGGAAGATGAAGGAGGTTTTTTCATAAATGGTGGCATTGAATGGCCTTCCATACTTAGAATTAGTTCCATGGGAAGAAGGGGATGAGAGGATAGGATGCACCTTAACTCATTCCTCATCCATTTTCGAGCTCATAGGAGTTGATAAGTGAGGGAAACTTCTAGATGACTCCAAAAGATAAGAATATTCCCCAAACCTTATGTGAATTTCACTCATTCTTGCCCAATGCAGTTGAAAGGAAGCCTAAATGCTCTGCAAAGCACCCTGGTAGTGGATTTAACTGCTCTGTAGCGCACCTTCATAAGGGCTTACCTATGCTGGTCCCTTTAGAGGCTATTTTTGGATGTCTTCAATTCATGAAACTGTCTCGGAATGAGGCACTCAAAGGGGTGACTTGTTTAGGGCATGAAGCAACTAAAATTAGGGTTTGATGAGCCCTAAAACACTAATTTGGATGTTGGGATTTGATGTGCCCAAATGGATCTCCAACAACTTCCCCCTAAGGAATGAAGTCGAAAAAATTACAATGTCAAATGAAATGCTTTATGATGTGATGAGGAGGTATCAAAGTGGAAGATGACCTGCATCAATTACAATACATATATCATGATATTTGATTTTACTTGAATTGCTGAGGTAAGGCATACCCATGCTTAGCTTATAAACTTTCATTACATGTACATAAACAGTCGTCTACAGCTATAGACCCATGATCGGAATGACCATCAATATAAATCCATTGTACATATGATTTATTACTCCTTAAATCACAACCCAGATGGATGAAAATAGATCCGAGATCTTCAATCTTGTTCAACCATTCACACAAGTACGAGTCTAACCATTTGAATATGTGATCTAAAGTCAAACATGGGAAGACACCATCTGATTACCAGCCAATGATGTAAGATGTTAACAGATGTGATAGAAATCAACGATAATGATAATGATCCTCAAGGTACTGCAATACATTTTGCATGGTGTGAATGGATGATTTGATGTTGAACACCATACAAAGTCTTTCAGTTGAAGGCCATTGATGTATGCCTATCGTCGGAAGCAAGATACCTACCATTGATGTATGCAATCTTCAAGGTATTGAATGAGTGTTTCTAAGTCAACTTCTTGGATAATATGTTGATGTCGACAAGAAGTGACTCATCGCAGGAGGGCCTTGATGTATCCCACATCAACGACACGAAACAAGTGTAGTGATTTTGGACATGGAATTTGATTGACGACACAAGGTTTAGGAGTGGTGATAATGAAAATGAAGGTTTATGGTATTGTAAAGGATGAATTTTGATTGAATGAATTCTCTTGAACATGTCGACGACACTAAAATGAATTGGTAGAATTGAACCAAAACAAAGTGATGGATGGTATGATAGACCAACGGTATGATAACCATAAAGCTAATAACCCAACCCAAATTGTCACGGTGATGGAGTGAAAGTGTCATGTCCAAGAGAGACCCGCTACCATAAATTTGTTTTCCCTTTTTTCCCATTTTCCCCAGTCATTTCTAACTAGTACATCTTTATTTTTATCAAGCTTGAGGAGGATAACATATGCTTGTTGTATAATTTCACCCTTTAAGCGAATCCATCACTATTTGATGTTTTAACAAGTCTAGAGAAGGTGAAACTCAATCTTGTCTAGATGGACAAGTTTGTCGCTATTTGATGTTTTTAACGAGTTTAAGGACAAAGATAACTCGGTCCTTTTCATGTTTAGAGAGTTTGAGAAAGGACAAAAAGAAAACTCCACAAGTTCTTTTTCGTAAATTAATCTCTCAAGCCTGAAAAAGAGTAAAATAATACAAGAGAGATATCGTTTCCAATCAGTTAATGAGCTGGAAAGGAAAAGCACTCGGCAATCTTTTCATATTTAGAGAGTCTGAAAAGAGCTTAAAGAGGATTCCACTTTCAGGAATGAGTGGTGTCTAGGGTAGAAACTGGTTCTGGTGATGTTGTAACTTCTCAAAACATGTTGATGTATGTGGAGAGGCTGGCTAATAAGACCACTCATTGTAATTGTTCCTCAAAAAGGGTAAAACAACCAAGTGAAACTGTATGATCGGCCAAAGGGATGGTGGCGATGGGATGAAAACAACCAAGGCTCATCTGACGAAAAAAGGCTGATAGAATGGCAATCACGAGGGTTAAAAAAGGAAATGGGTTCATTTTTACAAAATCTGGAACCATAGGGAACTATGCTTGGATTCAGTTTCATGTTTACACAAGCTTGAAACAAAAAACTATGCTTGGATTCAGTTTCATTTTTACACAAGCTTGAAATGAAAAACTATGCTTGTATTCAGTTTAAATGCCCCCAGCATGATGAAAGGGAGAGTCTCCTGTAACTAGATGGAAGTCAATGTGGTGAAGCAAGATGGTTATCCAATACTTTTTTGGCTTCATCCAGATAGGGACAAAGGTGAATGGGGTGATTCCGTTCACATAACCTACATGGAAACGTAACTTTACCATTAGGTGCATGCCCCCCAAGCTTCATTACATTCAGTTGAAGCAGACTACTCATGGCTATCAAGTGGATGGAATGAAGGCTCTTTTACGAGATCAAGTGAAAGTCTCGACAGGGATTTTATGAGATCTAATCAAAGACTCGACTTGGAACTTTTCTCCAAGGCACCTTGTTTCATTTTTTAATGAGCTTGGCACAAGACAAGGAACTCTGCTCAGATTCCTTATTTCATTTTTTAATGAGGTTGACATAGTAAAAGAACTATCCTCATAGACCCTTGTTTCATTTTTTAACGAGGTTGACACAAGACTAGGAACTATCCTCAGGGGAACTATTTCATTTTTTAATGAGGTTGACACAGTAAAAGAACTATCCTCAAGGACCTGTTTTATTTTTTAATGAGGTTGACACAGTAAAAGAACTATCCTCATACTCCTTGTTTCATTTTTTAACGAGGTTGACACAAGACAAGGAACTTTCATCATATTCCTTGAATCACAACTCATAAGAGGTCATGAAGGAGAGATCTGGTTCCAATGCCCCCAGTACATGATGTACAACATCACTGAAATGATCATCAGTTGATGTAGGTATGGAATGGGTTGCCACATAATTAACCTGTGGCGAGGATGATACCATTGGTACAAAGGACCATTTAGGGAAGATGGTTGATGGGAAGCCATATTTGGACTGGGAAATAAAAGCTGGTCATTGGTGACAATTCTTCCTTCATGTGGGAAACAAATCACTCAAAAGAGTGTTGAAACAATAGCTCCCATATCATAAACATAGTCGAGCCCAAGAAGTAAATTGTAATCTAAAGGGCCTGGGACTACCATCACATTTAGATAAATGATTTTTCCTCCAAAAGTAATAGGTAACTGAGGGAGGATCCCTAATGGTTGACTAGTTCCTCTGTTAAAACCCAACAGATTCTGAGTAACAGGCACAAGTGGCAGCGAACCAAGCGCTTGCCAAGCAGTTGAGGAAAGGATACTCACAGATGCACCTTCATCTATAATAGTGCCATATACAATCATATTACAAACCTGTAATATGATCTGGAAAGGCACATAAGAAGGAAGACAGAATCCTGCCAGTCGATTCCAATGAAAGGAAGTGACTAAACTACTTGGAGGGGGTACCATAGAAACGAGAGAATTAACCCCTTGAGTTACGAGAGCGGGAGGATTTTCCTCCTATCTTCATGAAACATGAGGATTTCCCCCAAGCTCATTGGAATCTAAAGAAACAAAAATAACTTGAGTGGTATCATATTCACTCTCTTCGGGAAAGGTACGATTAACTGAAGGTGAAATTGGGTCAATTGTTTCCTCGACCTACTGATTTGGGTCAAGTATAGACTCATAAAATTCACTTTCAGAGAGAGTGGATTTGACCGACGGTTGATTTTGGTTAGTCAATTCATCAACTAGTGAAGGATTTAGGGAGAGTTTCATGTAACCAAATGGAAGTCGCTACGGTGAAGCAGGACAGTTATCCAACACTTTTTTGGCTTCATCCAAATAGGGACAAAGGTGAATGGGGTGATTCCCTTCACATAACCTACAGGGAAACTTAACTTTGCCTTTCTTTCCATGAACTTTACTACCACTAGTTGATGGCATGTCACCAACATGATCTCCAGAAGTTGATGACACAAGATGATGTGAACGAGAAGACCATTCTTCTAAGATTTGAGGAATATCAGGAAAATTTCGAAGAACATGATCTCCCACACAAAGTTTTCATGGATATCGAACTTTGTGAGGCTTGATGGATGGCTTCTCATCAGATGTTACATTCAAAGCAATGGTTGCTTGATTGCCCCTCTGCTGAATTTGCTTCTTCTTCTTATTCCTCCCTTTCTTCTTCTTCTTAGCCACCTAGTTACTAGTACCAATACTTTCACCAGGTGAAGAGGAAGAAGGGGAGGAAGAAACAACCGACGAAGAAGGCAAAGTGTCAACTTTAGGATCAACTGGAAGTTGATTTTGTCCAGTCAGAGGTGTACTCGATTGCAGAGAAATCATGACATTTTGAACCAAGGAGGTTGAAAACAACCATACTGGCAAGCCAACGGTAAATCCTAGAAGGGACAATGTAGCCATATAAGGAGCACCAATATTTCCGAAATGAGGAAAAGGACCAGGATTCCCATCAAAAGGAATTCCTTAATCGATGGACTCTAGATTTGTCGCCATACGTTTCAACCTAAAATCAACTAAGGAGTGAGTGTGGAGGATGTTATCCGTGGTCAATTAATTTTATTTTAATCAAAGTAACATAACAAAACAAAAGAGGGATAATCTAGGAAAAAGGTTTACCAAGCAACTGTGAACTGCAAAATACCTCCTCGTGAACCAGGAAGTACAGGCAAGTAATCTCCCTGAATGTTGTGTTCAGTGTATCACAGTTTACAAGGCGGCCAACTCAGTTACTTAAGGAAGGATAGCAACCTAGATTTTTCCTCCCATATATACCTGAAAGTACATGGAGGCCCAATCTGTATAAGCACTGTCTAATGCAAAACCGCACAGTGAGAGCGTTCCCATATAATTTACGTACTGCAACACTGCCCTATATACCTGAAGGTACATGGACGAGCTACGATATACTCACGTACGTGGAATGAGGTATCACACTCGAGATGTATTGAAGACAAGTTAGCGACCTCCGCTTTGTTTTACAACGCCAGAACACGTCTCGAGCCTGGACCTCTAAATGTTTTTCATTAGGTGACAATGCTCCATTAGGTAAATTTAGATAAATTTTAAGCTGATCTTATTTAGAATTTTCTTTTCAAGGTTCACCATGTGATGTATGTTTGCAATTCCTCAAATGTAGCTAATATGATAAGCATTCTTTACATTCATTTTAACAATGAAAATCCTTAGCTAGTAGGGATAGAGCAATCATATTTTTGACAAAGAGCGAAGAGCACATCTAATGCAATTTCCTAGATATTCCTTTCAAGCATTCACAAACTACAATATGAACGATGCAAGTTTTTCTTTTCGATTTCCTTAATGTGAATATGAACAAAAAGAAATATGCACATACAATCAATCAATCTTTCATAAGAACGAAGACTTTTATGACAGTGCTAATTCGAAGGAAGAGAAGACTTTATGACACTTTATTTCAAACAAAGATTAATCAACTATATTCTAACTTTGACTATAGACTGATAATGACAAATAAAACATTAAAGAAACATTAATCAATCAAATCAAAGTAGGGCTGACAAAGGAGATAAAAACTTGTTCTCTGAGACATAAAATTCATTGATCAATCAATAAGCAAACAAACAAAAGAAAATTTGGTAAAAAACTCAATCCAAAGGTGGGAATTCGACCTAAGGTGGATCAACGCAGGTCAAAGAGGGCCTAACTGCACTACAGAGCACTATCTCTCACTCAAGGGTTCTCTGCAGAGCACTGTTCTCTAACTAAGCCTGTGCTGATTTCTGAGAGGCCACTCAAGAGTCATCTAACCTCAATTTTCGACCAAACTTCAATGAAAAAGAGCTAAAATATAGTAAATGAACACAAATATGTCTACAAGGATGTCTTAGGAGGTGGATAAGCTACTAGGAAAGGGGATTCTTCCCCAGTATGGTCGCCAATTTGTTTTGGAGAATTTAGTATCTACGGATAAATACTAATTCCCTAGATAAGTAGTTGTATCTAGAACAAAGGTTTAAAGTGTTTTAGACTTTTCCTATAAGAAATAGATAAGATCAAAAGATATAAGGCCTACCCATAGTTCTCTTTCCTCTCGTCTCCCTTGTATAGATTGCATCACTCCTTCTTGTACTTAATCTGCTTGAGAAGTACCTTGTAAACACAACAGAAGACAAAAACCGATCAAAGCATACGATCTATTAAATAAAAGCGAAAGGAATCATATACAATTCACACACATAAGCATTATGAAATAATACAAACATATGGGAAAAAGGTTCAAACACTTTATTAGATAAAAGAAGTAATTACAACCATTAGTGTCTAATTCATATCCATTCCTCCAACTTGGATCCCATCCACATCACATCAAAAGCATGACAAACTTGTAGCATCACAATACTTGCTTCAAAGCCAAATCTCATAGTAGCATTATCTCCTTATAATTCAACATAATCTAGCCCTTGATCACTTAGATGAGTGGTCAGTTTATAGGAAGATGAAGGAGGATTTGTCATTAATGGTGGCATTGAATGGCCTTCCATACTTAGAATTAGTTCCATGGAGGAAGGGATGAGAGGATAGGATGCACCTTAACTCATTCCTCATCCATTTTCGAGCTCATAGGAGTTGATAAGTGAGGGAAACTTCTTATATGACTCCAAAAGATAACGATATTCCCCAAACCCTATGTGAATTTTGCTCATTCTCACCCAATGCATGTGAAAGGAAGCCTAAGTACTTTGCAGAGCACCCTGGCAATGGACTTAACTTCTCTGCAGTGCACCTTCATAAGGGCTTACTTGCGCTGGTCCCTCTAGAGGCTATTTTTGGATGTCTTCAAGTCATGAAACTATCTAGGAAGGAGGAATTCAAAGGGGTGACTTGTTTAGGGCATGCAGCAATTGAAATTAGGGTTTGATGAGCCCTAAAACACTAATATGCATGTTGGGATTTGATGTCCCCAAATGGATCTGTAACACTCCACCTAGAGGAACAAGTGGTATAAAAGCATAGTGTTGGGTGTGGAGCGTGATTATCTTCTTTATTCAAAGGTATCCCCGCGTTAGACCCCATTTTGTAATGTGGCAGCAACGCCACCCGTTTATGCGTGTTGCAAGGGGGGCCTGGGGGGGAGTGGTGTGAAGCTAAAAATAGATGTAAAATTGCCTTGTAAAATGTTGTAATTTCGTAGTCAATATGGACCATTCATTAGACAGAAATCTGACGGTAGAAGTTATGTTTAATTTAGGGTTTTTTTTCTACCTAGAAGGCAACCCCTCGCTATATATGAAGGAATTGTATTGTGACTATGCAAATGTGTATTCTGAGCAAGAAAGAGAGAAGATTGTGTCAGAACGAAAAGGGAATTACAGTGGATCTGTTGTAGGTTGTATCTATTCATTCTGTTTGATAATATAAAAGGAAGGACTGGCTGTTTCTCCATGGATGTAGCCCAAATTGGGTGAACCGTGTGTATCTATGTCTCTCTTGTTTTATGTGTTTTTTGTGTTTATATTTCTGCAATATTTTATGTGTTCCATTGCTCTATAATATATAATTTTTAAGACATAACAACTAGTTTCGGTCGTGATGGGACGGCTCAAAACATGTAAGGGTCAAGAGGCTAGCTAATAAGACCACTCATCACAAATGTTCCTTGGGCAAGGGTAAAACAACCAAGTAAAAGTGTATGATCAACCAAAGAGATGGCAACAATGGAAACGAAAAATCCAATGCTCATCTAGCAAAAACGGGTTGATAAAAAGGGAAATAGTTTCATTTTTACACAAGCTTGAAAGATGGGAAACTATGCTTGAGTATACTTGAGGATGGTTTCATTTTTTTACAGGGTTTAAACATGAGAAAAAACTATTCTTGGATTTGGTTTTATTTTTACACAATCTTGAAACTGAAGAAACATATGCTTAGATTTTGTTTCATTTTTACACAAGCTTGAAACAAAGATAAACTATGCTTGAGATGAGTTTTCATGCCCCTAGCATAATGACTCAATTCGAGGTACATGCCCCCCAAGCTTCATTACATTCACCTAAGTAGATTACTGGTTACTAACATGTGGGTGGAATGAAGGTTCACTTACGAGATCAAGTGAAAGACTCGACTGGGATTTTACGAGATCTAATCAAAGACTCGAATTGGAAGGGATTTGTTTCATTTTTTAACGAGCTTGACACAGGAAAAGAACCATGATCATGACACCTTGTTTCATTTTTTACCAAGCTTGACACAAGTAAAGGAACCATGGTCATAACCTATTTCATTTTTCAATGAGGTTGACATGGTAAAAGAACTATCCTCATAGCGCCTATTTCATTTTTTTAATGAGCTTGACATAGTAAAAGAAATATCCAAATGAGGAACTATTTCATTTTTTAATGAGGTTCACATAGTAAAAGAACTATCCTCATGAGGACCTATTTCATTTTTTAACAAGATTGACATAGTAAAATAACTATACTCATGACCTTGATCATGGACTATAAGAGACCATGCCTTCCATAAGGTTCTCATCATACGAGAGAACAACACTCTAGAAGGGATACATGTCCAAGGATCCAAATGAAAAATCGGGCACTAATTCCCCTAGTACATGATGTACTACATCACCTGCTAGATCATCAGTAGATGTGGGCATGGAACAAGTGGCCACATAATTAACCTATGGTGGGGGTGATACCGCTTGCATATAAGAACCATTTATGGATGATGGTTGAATGAGGGTTGATTCAGGACCAATAAATGTAATCTGATCAATGATCATAATTCTTCCTTCATGCAAGAAACACATCACATGAAAGAGAGAAGAGATATGAGCTCCCATGACATAAACATAGTCATGACCAAGGAGTATATTAAAATCTAAAGGGACTTGGAAAACCATCACATCTATATAGATAGTTTTTCCTCCCAAAGTAATAGGTAACTTAGGAAGGATCCCTAATGGTTGACTAGTTCCTCTATTAAAAGCTAATAGATTTTGGGTGACGAGGACAAGCTAAGGAGAACCTAAAGCTCGCCAAGTAGTTTAGGACATAATGATAGTAGATGCACCCTCATCTATTACTATGTTAGGTACCACCGTATTGTAATCTTGTACTATAATATGGAAAGGCACATAAGATAGAAGATGATATCCTACCAGTTGAATCCAATCAAAAGAAGTGACTAACATACTCGAAGGGGGGTGTCGTAGGAATGTGAGAGTTTCCCTCTTGCGCTATGGGAACAGGAGAACGAATCTCATGCACCTTGGGAATGGGATGTGTTAGTGTCAATATCTTCATCCCTCCATCAGTGATCAAATTTCTCTTTTTGCATGCATAGTAGGTGTCCCATCCGATCAGTTGCATTCCATTAGGTCATGGATCATCTGGTGGTAGTGGTTCATTTGTCAATTTCCCTCATGCCATTTACTTGCTAGCCTATTTTCACATGTTCAGGTCATTTACAATAATTTTTTGTCATTACATTTGAAAAAATCATTTTTAGGGTTTTAGGTCTCATTAGGTCTATGGTTTTGCCACCATGGTCATGAAAAACTCAATAAAGGGTCAGCAGGCACATGAGGAGGTCTAATAAGTTCAAAAATCAAAATTTCAATGATGTTATGCTCAATAAGTGGTTTTTACCTCAAAACTCTGCTTTGAGGTAAAAACAAAGTTTTTATTTCTATGTACAAAATTTTATGTAATTTCAATATTTTCTATATGTAATAAGTTCAAAGCTTCTACCCTTGCTCACCTTGCCAACTCCAGCCACTGCAGACAAAAACACAAGCATCAATTCATCAATTTACCAAGTGATTAAGAAAAGTCAATTTCAATGAGAAAATAGAGCTCACGACCAAAAGTGACTTTGAAATTAGAAAAGTGGGTTTGGAATTAGTAAAAATTAAAGGTCATCTATATTTAAAGTGAAAGGGGTTCCTGATCCAGATCTTGGGAGGAGAGACCCCAAGATCTAAAAGATTGAAATGGATCTTGGGAGGAGAGACCCCCAAGATCTGAAAACTTGAAATGCCAAAAGAAAAATATGAGAATGCCCAATAAACAAAACCACAAAGAAACTTTTTATTAAAACCCAAGTGAAAATAAACCAGCTAGGGCGATAGTAGTTTATCTCTGAGAAGAGATGTGTGGCTACATGCCTCTGAACTGTAAAGGCTACATTGTGGCGGACAATCTATCCTTTTACAAAATGTGACTTGTTACTTATAGTATTTTTCTAGTTACAATACCATGGGTCAATTCCATGGGTGAATGAATACCGTGGGTGGATTTTACAATACCACGGGCAGATGCCATTTACAATACCATGGGTCAATTCCATGGGTGAATGAATACCATGGGTGGATTTTACAATACCACGGGCGAATGCCATTTACAATACCATGGGTAAATTCCATGGGTCAATGAATAATATGGGTGGATGAGTACCATAGATAACCAATACAAGGGGCCATTTTCCATTCGGATCATTCCTCCCTCCTTAAGAAGCAATGGTCCCCATTGCGTAAAGTTCCCTCCTGCCAAGCCTTTGTTGAATATGAAGATCCGCTGAAGATAAGGGTTTTATGTGGTTAACCCATAACCATAATGAGCGAAGATCCGAGGATAGAGATACCCTGTAATGCTTGTGACCAACTGTGATTTTGACAGTGTGCGGCCTAGCAAATGGACTTTAATAAAGTGTGGGTTTGTGGATGACCCATAACCGTGAAGAACGAAGATCCGAGGATAGAGATACCCTGTAATGCTTGTGACCAACTGTGATACTAACAGTGTACGGCCTAGCAAATGGACTTCGATGAAGTGGGTTTGTGGATGACCCACAACCGTGATGTTGGTTGCTGATGAAGTAGAGGTGCCTACATAGCTTGGGGTGGGAGGGCACATCTCCAAATAACCCAAGCCGATTGCTGCTATGTTGAAACTGATAAATGTGAAGGAGGTGCCTACTAAAGTGGGGTGGAAGGGCACGTCTCCAATGGAAAGCCACTCCGAATGCTGCTCCAGAATTAAAATGGACATAACTCGGCCAATATAACTCAGAATATTTATTATAACCTATTTTTAGAAGCAGAAGGACCATTTTGCATCTTCCCATGTGATGGAAATCCGTATTTGGACACTCTGAGATCTCAGATTCGTGCTGCAACAGTTCTGGCGTCACAAAAATTCTGATAAAATAGCTGATTTTAAATCAGCGATATCTCCCACATCCGAACTCCGATTCGACCCATTTTTTTTTTTAAATTGGGTGATTTTTCGAGAGGAATCTATATCTACAATTAGATTTTGTAGAGCTTGCACCAGGACATCTAGATCTGTGCCACAAGCTCGCTTCCCTGAAAAATTATCTGCAACCCCACTGATTTTTAAATCAGCGATATCTCCTTCATCTGGACTCCGATTTGACCGATTTTTTTTTTTGAAATCGGCTATTTTTTCACAAAGAATATAGATCTGTAATCAGATTTTACAGATCTTGAACCAAAACGTACAGATCTGATCTGCAAAGTCGCCGCCTAAAAAAAAAAATCCTGCAAAAAACTGAGACTGAAATATGCATGAAACCCTCATTCCCATGGAATCGTAACCTGCTCTGATACCACTGATCCGGATCTTGGGGGGAGACCCCCAAGATCTAAGAGATTGAAATGGATCTTGGGGGGAGACACCCCCAAGATCTGAAAACTTGGATTGCTAGAAGAAAAATATGAGAATGCCCAATAAACAAAACCACAAAGAAACTTTTTATTAAAACCCAAGTGAAAATAAACCAGCTAGGGCAATGGCAGCTTATCTCTAAGAAGAGATGTGTGGCTACATGCCTCTAAAATGTAAAGGCTACATTGTGGCGGACAATCTATCCTTTTACAAAACGTGACTTGTTACTTATAGTATTTTTCTAGTTACAATACCATGGGTCAATTCCATGGGTGAATGAATACCATGGGTGGATTTTACAATACCACGGGCAGATGCCATTTACAATACCATGGGTAAATTCCATGGGTCGATGAATAATATGGGTGGTTGAGTACCATGGGTTGATGCCATTTTCCATTCGGATCATTCCTCCCTCCTTAAGAAGCAATGGTCCCCATTACGTAAAGTTCCCTCCTGAAAAGCCTTTGTTGAATATGAAGAGCCACTAAAGATAAAGGTTTTATGTGGTTAACCAAAAACCCTGATAAATGAAGATCCGAGGATAGAGATACCCTGTAATGCTTGTGACCAACTGTGATTCTAACAGTGTGCGGCCTAGAAAATGGACTTCGATGACAAGGATTTTATGTGGT